>CAESWR010000282.1:170452-183493 GCA_903171835.1 Mullus surmuletus | reverse complement strand
GGGGGACCATCAACCACTATGAGGCAGCCAGAGGATAGCTTGGAGATGTAGGATGTGATTCAGTCAGAATGAAGAGTGAAGATCGTAGTAAAAAAGCAATCTTGGATTGGAGCAGCTGGAAAATATACGTTAACGTTGGACTCAGGTGACCACCAGAGGGAGCACGAGATAAGACTAGCAATCGCCTCCAGTTTAACCCCCTGTCGTAATTACAGCGCTATACAGTAAAGCTCTTTTGCAAAAGTAAAACCCATGTCAAATCAAATCAAATCAAATCAAATGTATTTGTATAACCCTTTACAATAACCAGAAGGTGCCCAAAGTACCAAAAGTGCTTAACAACAAAGCCGTAAAACAATATACATAAAAACAATGCATGAAAACAATATGTAGAAATTTAATGCAACCAAAAACAAGACTGGCCTAGTCAAAAGCTAATTGAAAAATTGCGTCTTCTTATTCGATTTAAAAAGGCTGATATTAGTAGTGGTATGAACGATAAGGTCTTTGCAATGACGTGATTTTGGGTAAAAAATTTCCCATGGAAAAATAATTTAGCAGCCACCAGTGTCGAAACATCGCCAAAACCTGTGGACATAACTGCTTTCAGTCATTGAAATACTATTGTGGAGGTGCTGCATGGAATGTCACGATTTGAGAATCAAATCATTTCTGGCTTTAAACAGGTAGAAGACTGAGCAGGTTTGTTGCAGTGTAACAGAGTTGTCAATTCGTAGCAGCTTTGTTTTGCCTTCCAGGGCTCCATCAAATTATGTGACTGAAAATTCGCCACTGCGTTTTCAGTTGTCGTAAAAACTTGTTGATTGCGGCTTCAAGGAGAACGATGACATAAATCAGAGCTTTGCTACAAATGGACTGTTTTGTTTAGTTTATCTCACCAAACGCCTGTGGTACTTGGAACGGGGGACAAGCGACAGGTGCCACTGTCGTACCTCGAGTCCATGTCGACATTTTATTATTACGCTCCAAATTAAAAGTTATCCCCTACAGGAAAGGCCACAGGACCAATAATGGGAACCATAACATTTACCAATACACTTTTTCTTTTTTCGCGGTTTCGTTTTCTTCTTGACAAACAAGAACCGTGAGAGAGAGAAGGAGAGAGAGTGCTATCTGTTTAACAAGAGGGTTTTTCCTGGCTTTGCACCACAGTGGTTATAATGAGGTTTGTCAAAATGACCGATTAGAACCTTCCATCACCCAGAGACCCTCTCTTACTGTTTCTCGGCCCCTCTGCCGCCTTTCTCCTTCCCCCTCCATCGTTTTTATTTTCCTCATGGGCAGGCTGTAAATAGAATCTGTCTTCATGATCAGCTGAGGAATTAAATGCGCACACTGGCCTCAGTTTGCCTTCCCTCCTCTGCATAAATAATCCAATGTATTCTCAACTGCCACAGACTCATCATAGGTCCTTTGTGTAAGGCAGAGTGTCACAGGTCATTTGCCATTTATTTTTTGTCAGCTGTTTTTGCCACCAATTAACAACAACAGGGAAAATCCCTTAAAGAAAAATGAATATAATTTTCTGCTAGTTTGATCTGCATGTTTTAAATGAGAGGAAGAATTAATAGAAGCAGTAATTCCACGTGTTAATTATGAGCAGTGTGTGCTTTGTAACAGAATGATGAAGAAAAAAAAATCTCATTTGAATCTGCATAATGCTCACCGATTTCATTCAGATGCTCATTACAAACACACTAAACATCATTATTTGCCTTGCATGTGTCAGATATGCAAAGAATTGTCAGGAAATATCCAATGAGATTTACAAATAGCCAATAATATTTAATGGATGGATGACAGCAGAAACATGCTTGATCACATACAGATTACATGATTACAGATTATGTTGGTATTAACAACATTAATAGTAACCTAGTAACCATTACTCACCCTGTGTTATTACTTAATAGGAACCAGATATCTGCCTGTCTGTCTGTCTGTCGGTCCGTCCATCCGTCCATCCATCCATAATGACATGACATTGCCATCCCTCACACATCGAAGTATGCTGCCTGCTTGCATGGTTAAAGAGGAGTCTCACTTTAACACACGCTCATGATCATTCACACATTATGACCCAGTGTCCCTGTTAGAGCATTTTCAGAGTTTTTCTCTCATTTAGAATTTATGCTTTGTTTTAACCACCGCAACAGAGGAGAGCGAGTCTCAGTGCCACTGTGCTGGCAGTGTCGGGGTTGCCAAGCCAATAAAGCATAACAGCTGAGGTAAATGAGTGTGTTAAAATACATGAGAGTAGGGGGTTGGAGTAGAAAAGGTAGGGCGCTGCCAAAAGGTTTATTTCCTCCGAAAACTGTATGACTAAGTCGTATGTTGAAAAATCAGCTGAAGCCATTTACAAAAAAGAGCCTTAACAGGAGTAATTCCCCACTGATGAATAATAACTAGAGTTATTTTAGGAATAAATGAAATAAATTTACACAATGCACACTGTCATTATGCAATATTTTCTCTTGAGTTTCAAGCTATAAATAGAGTTCTGAGGGTTTGGAGACTGCCTCTCATGAAAGATTAGTTACTACTTTATTTTGAAATTAACATTTTTTCATGCTGAAAATGATCCATTAGCTTTATGGGACGTTGGGACTCATTGAAACCATCCATGTTTACAGATTGATATTATCTAAGATTGTATGTGCATTACAAATGAATATTTCCTGTATTTTCAGGCCGTGGACTTTGATCACATTGAAACAGTCGATGTTAGTCATGGAAACTAATGAGTATGGCCCCAATCTGTTGGTGGTTTTACTGTGGGGGAGTGTTTTTCAGTGCACTTGCTGTCAAACTCTCAGGGGTAATTTCACTTTCATGTGTGTTTTCTAAATTGATAAACTGGGAATGGGGGAAAAAAATAAATACATACATAAAAATGTCATGGACTAGATAGATCAGAATTACCCTGCCCCTCTCTGCCTTGAAGATTAAAGATAATCTTGACTTGAAAGCTTGAATTTTACATTTGACCCAAATGTGTCTAACAGTTAGTGGTATCTGGGTGGGCTGCCGGCATCCTTGATAATGCATGGCAAGAATATAATTACAGCCCTGTAATGAAGACTCCCCAAATGGTCAGCAAACGTGTTTCTGTGTATCATAACACTGTTAATGTGTCTTAGTGGGTCATGGGATCTTGTTGCCTTGTCAGAAGGAACCGGGAACAAAAAAAAAAAAAGTCCTCTTATCTGTCTTGTCAGAGTTTTATGAAACCGGAAATATTTGCAGATGTGTATCGCACATCAGCTGAGGTTTGCAAGGGGGGAAAAAAGCAACCTCACAAAATAAACAAAATGCTTAAGGTGCCAGGCCTCCAGGCTATGTACAAGAAGAATTATCACCCTATCAAAGCTGAGCTAAGATAACACTCAAGAAAGCTGTTTTGGAGATACAGCTTTTAATCATTGCCTGAGGAGATAACTTAACTGTGAGGTTTCATATCACCTGCATATCACAACTTCAAGAGCAAAAATGTTTTACTTTTTGAAACTTAGGCATTCCAAATGAATTGTTGAGACACTTTTTATGTGGCACACACTCGGAAAAGCACACTCTGAAAATCAATCATATTTGCTTTGAAGTACATTTAGATTATGTCGATTTGGGAAAAATAAAAGCATGGATGAAGTACTCTGCTATAACATTTGGGTCATTATTTGTTCTGAAGACCTTCATCCACACAATATATTGACTCAAACAACCTTTGGTGGAAATGGATTCAATTTGTTGTAGCCACCCACCTTTGTTGTGGTAATGCCTGTGTCTCACAGACAACTTATTTCCCACCACAGATGAAGTAGTACTGCGCTATAAAAAGTTGTCTGTACGGGTTTTATCCTTGCAAGTAGGGATTCAGTCAGCACAGAGCATGCAGCTGCGTGGTGAGGGATATCCAAAGAATTGAAAGTAATGTTATTCCGGGTTATGTCGCATCATATCATGCCACTGTTAAGCATGTTATCTCAAGTTCAACAGAAGTTCAGCTATGCCTACACAGTTTAATCACAGTTCACATGAAAATACAATGTACGTGTCATAAGCGGCACAAATCGCATCTGACTTGACCAGGGCAGGATACAAAGCAGGAAGATCCCAGCAGGGGCTTTCTGTGCAGCTGCGCCTCTTCTGCTTGCATCCTGTATACAAAGGTCAAAAGGTTAATGACAACATGGGCACATTCTGAATGATTAGCTTAATCTTAACATGCAACAAAAATAATTTTCTACAAACCACGTCCGATGCTCGTCAGAGGGGATGTCAAAGATGATCAACTGTGTACTACATTACATTAGATAAATCGGTAGCACTTTATTTTAGGTTACACCTATTAACCATTAACTACTTGTTTAGGTTAGCAGGTCAGCAGGTTAGTGATGACCTAGGCACACATGGCGTTAATGATTCTTAGATGTAATTTGGGGCGAGACCATGAAGGGCCTTGATAGTTATCAATAAAAGTCTAAGATGATATACCTATTGTACAAAACACTGCATTGTATAAAACAACATTTTAAAAGCTACACAGCTCAACATGAACTTGCTTTTCGGAAACAAAATTGCATTTGTCAAGAATGTACAGAAGAAATGAACTTGACAACATTTCCTTATGTACTATTAATAAGCAGTAATTTAGAGGTCATTGCAGGAAAACCCATAGTTAATGGCTTAGTGGTTGTAAAATATGACCATGCAGAATAAGGCATTGATAAGTAACTAATAATGAGTAACAAAGAGCCAATATGTCACGAACTTGCATGCTAATAAACAATAGAACAATACACAGGTGTAGCCTAAAATAAAGTGTTACCCATAAATCTCTTTTGATCCCATGCAAATTATGTCCCTGTTTTGAATTCATATCAAAGAAACAATATCAAAGAAAGAGAATTGAACAGAATACTGCAACAAATACAATAGGAATTATTGAAGTGACGTGAGGTGGAGTAACTCAGTATCATGTTTTGGTGTATGTTGTTGCAGTTGACTAAATATCAAGCCGGTATCTCCAATTTGGCCCAAAGCCTTTTAGGGCTGACCCAATAGCGGTTGCACTGCGCCACCGCAGAGGAAATTGGTGATGGGCCCAGCCGGCATCAGGGATCCCTCGAGACGACCTCCCGCAATGAGCGACCGTCCCTTACTTGCTGAGTTGAATCCCCCAGGCGGCCTGCACGGACCCCACCTGATGGCAGGTCAGAAAATCACCATGGAGCAGTTTCCAAACGGCGAGCACTGTGATTTCCAGACCTGCCTCCTGCTGCTTTAAAGACTTCTTCAAAAATAAGATATGAATTGTCAGAGCAAGCAAAGGTTTTTCATAAGACTGCACTCTGCTACTAGAAGTGTGGTTTTTCGTTTTTTCTATTTGTCCAAGATTTAAAATATAGCACAATTTATTCATATCAAATGTGTCTTCATATAGGTGTTAATTTCCATGGTCGAACCCTGAACCAATCAGAGCAGTTGCAGGGCATCATACTGGCAGTCTGAGGTCTTTTTTTGTTTTCTTTTCCTGGAGCTGGAGTCAAAGCACAACGACTTATTGGGTATTGGTTGTGATTGAATAAACTGTTTAATGAGATGGATGTAAATGGTTAAGTAAATGAAGTGAGAAATGATAAATTGTTTGGTTTGTGAAGTGATGGTTGTTTACTGATTACAGTAAAACAAGTGTCCTAAGCAGATAGAGTTTCAGTGCAATTCAAACTGTTTCTTTGAAAAGGTTCCAGTAATCCATGGGCATTGTAAATCAATGTAAGGTATTATTCTGCACATTGGTACCAATTCGCACCCAATCCAATGGCCTATTGTGCTGCAAGATTGTGTGATATGAATAGAAACACTTGTCACATAACATTATTTGACTGGTCAGATCATTTTGTGCTTGCTGTAAAAGAAAAAATACCATTTTAATCATGCTATAAAGAACAATATTTGGAGGAAAAAAAATATTTGAAGCAATCTTTCTGCCACCTGTCTGATGGCGGAAATAACAAAGGAGCGATGCCAATTTTGATAATCTGCAGCACCAGATTAGAAACTGGACTGTCTCCCTCTATCTCTTCTTATCATTCTCCAGCTTTCCATTTCCATCAAATATCATCTTGGAATAGCTTTCTGGGAATGATTTCTTAACTTATCTCATTAAGATTAACAAATCTCTGTTGTCTAACTAATAAACACACTTGCATTATAATGTGTATTGATCAGGGTTGCTATGTTGGTTGTATCAGTGAAGAAACATATCATCTGCCGTGTAATTTACATTTTCCATCACATCCATTTTTTTATAACTGGCCTCACAAAAAATGTTGAATGTATCACCATTGATAATTTGCAGTGATTTCTTTTTTTCCCTCAAAGTAATTACCACATTTGCCTTTGCCCACAGAAGGGAGCAGTTCTCCCACTGCTAGTGTCATCCTTGTGTTTAATGGGGCCGAAGGGTGTTGCATTAAGATTAAATGTGGCTGGTCAGGGCACCTACTCATGTCACATAAAAAAGAACAAGAGCCGCCGAGCGTGACATTTATGAGATAGTTGGCAAAGCAGTGAGTGTTTGGGGATGCTGTTTGTTGTTTGCTGTAGGTGTCTGCTGCTATGCAAGAATGGAATTGACAGTTGAGAGACCGGGCACAAATGAGCAGGCTTTGTTGCAGGATAATTACATACAAGAACAGCAAGGAACCGGCTAAACTGCCGGATATATTCTCACCGATGGAAGTATTTTTCTCCCCCTTGTATTAACAAAGTGATATTTCTTTCAAAGATCATTATCGTAATTTGCAGGAACATGCATCTAAGTCGCTATCTAAAGTGGGATCAATATCTTTACCTGAAAATGCAATAGAGAAGCATAATCACATATAATTGGACATTATTGGATTGGTAACCACAATATTACCTAATATAAGAAAGACCACATACTATCAGCATGTCTTCTGTGAGGCCACAGGAGATATTCATATCTTTGTTAATAGTAGTTTCACTTTCATAGAATGAACATACAGTTCAGAGACTGCTGACTACCTTATAGCCCACAAACAACCGGGTTTAGTATAAATTAGTTGAATTTCCCACCTTTGGAGCAAATGAAAATGATCTTTCAAGACCTTATTCGAAATGCGTTAGCCTCTGCATTCATTTGTTACACTGATTATGTGGTGTAGGTGGAAAACCCAACAGATTTGTTTTAAATATATCATCTATCATGTCAAAAACAGGCTACCTCCTGCTTGAAACACAACAATTGCGTGGTCCCACTTGGAGAAAGGAGTGAAGTGAAGAACACAACACTGAACAGATATAACAATCGACCTTAAGTGCGAATGAATAAAGCTGGCAGAGGTTCCTGACACAATAAGATCCAGATGGAAGAATTTACTCTTGGGTGAAATCATGAACTTGATTTATTTTCTTCATGACACTAAAACTAGTGTTGATTGTTTCCAGTTTTCTCTGTTCAGGTCTGGCTTTTAACACACAACATGGGGGATCCAGTCACAAATGGACGAATGCACTGGTGAGAATGCAGTCACTGGTGGTGTATACTTCTTGCTATTAGTACTATTATTATTATTATTATTATCATTATTTTTACTAAGCCATGTTGAGCATGTTGGTTCACCTTTAGAGGACTTTACAGTGAGTGTGGTGATGGTGCAAAAGCAACACAGGTCTGCATTATTTTAATTTCTTAATCTTTGAATTTCAAACAGACTAGGGACAAGGATTGCATTATCATCTCCCTCCTGTTAAAAACTGTCGGCAATGCGTCTGGTGTTTCAAATGCAAATCGAATTTGTGTTTATTTGTATTCAGAGAGTGAAGTCATATCACTTGAGACATGTGTGAAGATGCAATGTAACGGCAGGTGTTTGCAAGGTCATGGGATCAGATCACAATTAGACTCATTTTAATTGAATCCAGATTACAAAAATGTCCACTGCTGACCTTCATTGTGTATCCGAATGCAAAGCATTGAAAACAGGAAATAGTCCCTGTTGAAAATTGTGTGGTTTGCATCTGCCGCTGCTGACACTTGGAAGTTGATGCGCATTGAAGAGCCATTTCAGTGTCACAGATGGTTTTGACTCCCACTAGGGTTCTGCCTTGATCTTAAAGCTGAATATGGCTTGCTTTCCACTGGTGGAACAAATGCAGCAGCTACAAGCCACATGAGTTCTGTATAGACAAGGAACCGTAAACTGTAAATAGCACCTGGAACAAAGTACTGGAGCAGCTTGGGTGGATGGTGGATGATTTGTTGTTAACAAGGAGCTCTTCCAGACAATTTAACAGCCACCTTGGGAAGTGCAGCTTCTTCCTTTTTGACCTCTGGATACTGTTTTTCCCAGCTTTTTTCCCCTTTACTCGTTCCTCACCAACCCAAGAGTATCAATGGTAAAGACAACCTTCCAACATAAGACAAGTGGCCATTTTGAGCCTCAGCATGCAATGGAGCTGGCAATGTGATTCCTGTTGTTTTCTCTGCTCAAACCCAACACATGGAAGCTGATCCACACACATACATGTGCTTCCATAATTTAGACACCTACAACTGACTTGTCAAACTGACTGGATGAGAGATACCACAACTGCACTGACGACTACACACTGTTAAAACATCCTGCCATACATCTGTCAGCTGGTAAACATGCTCTCTCCAGTGACTTTCAGATAATTGCCACATTGTCATCGACTTGATTTGCATAAGTAGATTTAATAAATCAGACACTAAATTGGAAAAACCTGTGACAGTTATTGTACTGCCAACTCTAGGCTGCACCTCTGTTTTGACTGTGATGAAAAGCATGCACTATGCTGGCATGACTTGTGCAAGATGTGCGAGGAAACACATTTGTCACAAACACTGTGTGCATTATGGATAATGAAAAACTTACCAAATGGGAATTTTACACTTAGTTTCTCAGTATGCAGCTTCACACACCTGTGACAGAAATGGTATTCCTCTCATTAAAGTTGCAAACAGAATCAGCAGTGCCTGCTGAGCCAACTTCCAGGTAGATAAACTGTGCCTTTGTAAACACACAATCCAACGCACACCGCCAAAAAACAGCTCATGCATGTGCCAACTCTGGTGCAAACATCCATGTTAAAAAGATGTTTTTTTTTCATTATTAAAAAAAGAAGGAACACAGCATCTGGAACAGCTTCTCGATTTGATCTCTGTTGTTATAGCCTACAGCTGGTTTTGGGTGGTATTTTTCTCTCACACATACACACATGCTCCATTAATTATTCAAAAAGAGCACAAGTGTTTTGTTAAGATTGAGAGGAACTGTTGGACTCAAGTGGAGGAAAAGGTTTGTTATGAATCATGTTGTCGCTGGATGTGTGGAAGTATCCCTCCATAGTTCCAGCATGGCACTCAATCACAGACCGTGGAGGGGTACCAATGGTTTGTGAAATGGCGCTTCAAACCCAAGAGTAGCTTGGATGATACCATTTTTAGAGGGGCCAAGTTTAGATCGAGGAAGAAGCAGATCTTTTTTTACCTTGAGGCCGAAAGGCTCACTCCAAGAGGTCATGCCCATAATCATTCATATTTATAGACTTGATCATTGTCAAGTAGAGTTCTAAACATTGCGCCAAGTGGGCAGTAGCATAGCAAAGTGGCATACTGGAACATTGCTGTACTGGCATACCAGCTGTTTCCCATGTACCACTTGTAGATGCAAGTCCACTGTTGAACTGTCATGGATTATAAGAAACATTAATTCATAACCAACATTGCATGGTCTTAACAGTCTATAAATCATATTATAGCCAAATAATATTCACCCAATATTTTTACCAGACATTTTTAACATGTTTAATTCATTAGTCCAATGTGATCACTTAAAAGGTTTAAATCATTTAGAAATCTCACATCAACATCAACAGATGGAAAACATATTGGGCATGAACAAAAAGCATATTGTGCAGGAACAAAAACAGCCCTGAAAACCATTCTCGCTGTGAGCTGTAGGGGGTTAAATATTAGCTATTAGCCAGTTGTTGTTGGTTTTTATTAACGGAAAACATTCCCATTGACTATAGATAAGACTTTTGTTTGTAGTCAATCAGCAGTCAATTTCATGGCTTTGAAAACAATTGTATATTTTTTAAGGCTTTAAGAGCAGACTGTTTGCATGGACAGTTAGAGCCCTTAATCTCCTCTCTATGATTTATACTCTGTTTTCTTGAACCAGCTGTGCCAGATGGCGCAAGTAGGTGGGGTTAAATCTTTTTGGTAATTTGGTGAACCACACGCAAGGCGCACGTCTGGTGCAGCGTAGGAGGGATGCACTGGTGTGGAGGTGATCACTTCACTCATGACCAATCAAATCAATTCCTCTCATCACTTTTAAATGCGCCAGGGTGAAGTTTAATGACAATTTTGTGGTGGCGCATGATAATTCCACAGACGCATGGTCAACTGACATCATCCGCACGGGAATGCTGGGTAATTTCAAACCTGGTGCCACCAAGGCACCATTTACAAAAGCACTCTCGTATTTCACAGAGAATAATGCTTGCTGACACGGCCTGCACATAATCATACCTCATAGCATTCTGTGAGAACCAAACCTTTTTTTTAAACACAAAAACAGTGTGTTCAGCAAAGCTCCCCCAGATTTATAAAATCTGAAGTGGCTTTGCAACACCCATATTATTGTCATTAGCGGTCCTGCCACATCCACCGCTGTACAAAAGTTGGGCAAACTGTCTCTGGAGAAGCAAAACAGCTGGATAGACACCTCATGTAGTTGCTTTTATTTCATACTTTTACAGATAAATAGTAAATAATTACACAAACTGCTTCAATTCACATCCTCAATTTGAAACACAGCAAAACTGTCGCTACTCAGTTTTGATTCTGTGTAATGACTTGTTGTTTGATAAAGGCAGATTCTGTTTGTAATTTCTATAACAATGGAATCTCACAGGGCAAAAAAAAGAAATGCAATTGTAATTGCAATTCACACCATGAGCATTCATTGACACTCATTTAATCATCGGCATTAACATAGAGTCTGGTTATTTGGTTATATGTTGTTGTTTTTTTGTGTTCAACTTCTGATAATAATTTGAGTGACCTACTTTAATAGTTTGCATAAATGACTCAGCTGAACTGACTTAAACTACTTTTACATTTTTCCTTTCATGGCTGTAAATTATTTCCCTCTGTGTAGAGTCAAAAAAAGAAGCTTATTCTATACCTCCCAAATGTTTAATTTCAAGCACAATTTCCTCTGCAGCAGTGGTCAGTCTGCAGGGACTGGTCATACACTGCTGTCGTTTGGATACATTTCCATTCACACCCGCCTTTTACGCATCGAAATACACACGCCTTTACATAAATATCGCATGAGTCCAGATATAGGTGGAGTCCAAAACATGCAATTTTTAGCTTTTATTTTATTTCACTGACTTGATCAGTGCATCATTTTAGTCAGTAAGTATGAATCAAATTCAGCAAATTCGCCGTGGCAAATGTAGCGAAAGTGCCCCCTATGGTTTTCACTAAAACCTCAACTGTTTTAGGACCATGGAGGAAGCAATCATCCAGAGACCCTATTTCCCAAAAGCAACTAAAAGGCTAAGATCATAAAATCCATCTTACCAACTTTAGTGTTTCCCAAAAGCATCATCAGCGTAGATGCTCTCCAAATGATTCACAAGATTAATGAGTGCCCCCTACCTTCTCGTTGGGGGGCTAAAAACATCTTAAGCACCCCCAGAAACCGCTAGAGGAACTAAAATCATGTTTTATTGTAATTTCAATTGCTCTAGTGTAATTCCAAGTGTTCATGCACATCAACTTCTTTGTTCAGATATGTTTGGTATTTTAAGATGTCTAAATGGAAAAAATCAAAAAACTGACACATGTGTAAATTAAACAAGCAGCTGCTTTTTGCAGCGTGTGCCGCCATTGTTCCTCTCTCCCTTGTCCCTCCTAATTTATTCACCACTTCTTGATAAAATGCCATTTCCCCCCATCGGTATATTTTCAGATTGCGCTTCTTCTTGTGCCAGTCTTGTCTGCCGCATGCTAACACCGCTGTCTGACAAAGAAATGACTGCCGAATGACATTCACGTCCATATTCATGACTGTTATAGGAACCATCACAGCTTCATTTTGGCTTCATTGTGAGTTTAGAATAATGTTTGCCTCCAGCAGCAGGTAATCAATCATTTCTGTTCTTCAACTTCAACATGGATTATAAAGAGCGGCAGGCTGAAGGCTGTGGAATGTTTGCGGAACACTGAGCTTCCTATTCATTCTAAACAACTCCAACATTTTTTATATGGCATCCTCTTCCAAATGCATAAAAATAACACAAACATGTGCATCTTTTTTTGTCAGTAATCCGGCTCAAAGATGTGATATCAAGCTGTTAGGGGAACCACATCTTGCAGTCAAAAGATTGCTTTATTCTGTAACACTTTATTTTAGGCTACATCTATTCACCATTAACTAGTTATTTATTAGCATGGAAATATGTGACAAATTGGCTCTGTGCTTGTCATTCCTATTTCCCTCAATAACCTCTGTGTATTAGGAAGTTGTTGTCCAGTTCATTTCTTAAATACATTCTTGACAAATGCAATTTTGGTTCTACGAAAAGCAAGTTCATGTTGAGCTATGTAGTTTTTAAAATGTTGTTTTATACAATGCAGTGTTTGCACAATAGATACTGTATATCATCATAGACTTTTGCTGATAACTTTCAAGGGACTTCATGGTCTTGCCCCAAATTACATTTTAGAATTATTATCAAAGTTACATACTATTAATAAGCAGAGTTTGTTGAGGGAAAACCCTTAGTTAATGGCTTAGTGGTTGTAGAATATGGCCATGCAGAATAAGGAATTGATAAGTACCTTATAATGAGTGACTCGAGCCAATTTGTTCCTAACTTGCATGCTAATAAACACCTAGTTAATGGTGAATAGGTGTTGCCTAAAATAAAGTCTTAGCCGTTATTCTAGAG
>CAESWR010000282.1:144497-170427 GCA_903171835.1 Mullus surmuletus | reverse complement strand
AAACACATTGAATGCCAGCAGAGTCAGTTTAGAGTTTACTGGAGTGAGTAAGCAAATGTGTGGGCCCCTTCCACACAGGTAGAGTCTGAGTAGATGAGTCGACCCCTAGCAGGTGAGCAAGAAAACCTTCATATCCCTGTGATCAAACAGTATGCAATGACAGAGACCGTGGTCAAACAGTGTGTGTGAGACAGTGGCAACCAACAGGCAAGGTGAGATGTTAATATCTCGGTGAGAAGGGTTGAGCCTGGGAGGGGCGGGAGGGACACAGCTCGAATCCAATTGGGGGATCGGAAGAGGACATGGAAAAGTGAAAAGATCAAAGGTACTTTACCCGGGGAGGGGAAAGGCTCTCAGTACCAAATGGTGGTACATTTGAGAACATTTGAGAGGGCAAATGTACTCATCATGCAACATTTTCTCCCGCAGTTTCACAGCTACCAGGTACGGTGGCCGAAGGCTGCAAACACGCTGCAAACACAGAAATGCTGCAAGTAAGAAACGCTGTATATTCACAAAACAAAACGGAAGTGCACCAGGCCACTGGGGGCACCAAACTGAGGGATGGACCAATCCTGTGGGATTGGCCCCTCTTTAAACCCAAGCACACGAGCACGATGTATTTTCTCTATATTAAGTAGATTGGAAATGTTTGTAACCCCCCTGGCGGTTGATATTTAATTGTTTTGTGTTAATTCATAAAGTTTGAGTAAATAAATAAAACAATACTAATGATTGTAAACTGCTGTGCAAGAGGAACTTGTTTCTGTTTTGTTTTTTTAAATTAAAAACAAAGATGTAGATTGTGTTGTAAAGATTACGGCTAAGTGTTTTAAAACGACACAAGGAAAAACGTACATTTTTAATTATTATAGAGTATAGACCATATATAAAGATATACAGAAAATACATCCTGCTCGTGTGTTTAGCTTTAAAGAGGGAACGTTCCCACAGGATTGGTTGATCCCTCAGTTTGGTGCCCCAAGCGGCCTGGCGCACTTCCGTTTTATTTCTTGAATTTACAGCGTTTCTGTGTTTGCAGCGCATGCACAGCCCTCAGCTGCCGTAACCATGTGAGTTTTGCTGGGAATCTAGTATGTCAACTAAAAGTGCATGTTTGTGTTAGACAACAGTTCAGACAGTACCGGTAATTATGGCTCAGTGTAACTTTGACGGTGCGCCATGAAAATAACCAAATATGTCGATAAATATTCCATCACGTTAATGCCAAAGAGGCAGGGGACCGCAACATAGCAAAAATACAAAGTGTTTCATAATGGAACCCCACTCGTCAAGCTGCACCCATTTCACCAGCAAGTGATTGTGGGGCGTCAGTCAAGCTACATGGCGGCATCAACCCCCTCCTGTCAACCCCTGCCACACATTGCAGCCTGGGCTACTCCCCAGTCCCTCACAATATGGCAGCCTGGTGTGCTGGGCTCACTCAGGCATCAATTAGAGAAAGGTTACCTTGTGCTGCTGCCAGTTGGTTGTCTTCCTGGCTCCAAAAGAGGCAGAGAGCGAAAATATGAGAGGAGGTAAGGACTTCTGTGGGCAATTTAATTCCACACTCTTACCCACAATCTACTGCCACCACAGCAATCGTCACCACTTTCCCTCTATTTTCTAAATCCAGACAATGGTTTTATTTTGTTAAAAGCAAAGGTCACCTTCCAGGTCCTCACTGCCTCTCAGATTCTTTATAACCCATCAGAGAGTCAAACACAGAATAGAAATTAATACTTACCTATGAACTTGGAAGATATGTGATTGGTACAAAAAATAGCAAAATTCAATCTCAGCAAACTGCCCTGGGTTCCAATAGCATTATTTAATTAGCATGGTGCTACCAGGTTCTGTTATGTTTGTAATATTCGAGAGAGGGGTTGTGTTTATGCCAGTGGATATTTACTGGAGCAGTGGAGGTTAAAATCTTAAGCCTGTCTTCTTTGTTCATCAGATTAGACTTCTGTGCTGCCACCACCACCACCACCGCAGGCAATTGGTGAAACTGGCATCAAAGTATTAATTATATAAAAATGCTATTTGTAGCAAGTTTGGAGGGAGTGTGAATAAATGCATGCGTGTGTTTTGGATTTTTTCTTTTTTATGTGTGTGCTGATGCAATAAGAATGTGCATTAAAAACCCACTAATTCTGAGATCTACTGTGATCCCGAGCGTGTTTCCCCATGGAAATGGGTGGGATTGAATTATCCTGAATTTATCACATCTTCTTTTATTTCCACTCACTTTACTAAACTTTATAAATGTTTTGCACTCAGAATACAGTAATAACAAAACGTACCGCATTGACGCCTTAAAGACTGTCATGTAACTCCAAAGTACAATTGCTGCTCTTTGACTTTATAGAGATTCACCATCATCTGCTGAGGTAGATAAAGGTACTAAAAGATACCTTTGATTATGTGGAATTTGAAAGAAAATATGTCTTAATTTTGAAGATGTTACAGTTGGTTAGTTTGGGGGATGTAGATTGTTACTGGTGCAGAGAGCAATAGGAAAAGAAGACGTGAGACCAGATGAGGGAAAGAAGCAGTAAGATTGTAAGGAACATTCGAAAGAATAGGAAAACAATGGGAATACAGACAATGAAAGGGAGTGGGTGGGGATTCAAAAAGATAAAAAGGATTGAGACGGAACAGAATCCGCTCTGACAAGCTGACGGGGCAGCGGAATTTTATTCTTGTGAGCCAATGCAGATCAAAAGTAATTGCAAAGGGTGCCAAGAAGAAGTAAGAAGAAGAAACTAAGGTTGGACGACTCCGAAACAAAGAGGGGCAGCAGACCGCGTTGCAACACGGTGCTGACAGCAAAGGTCCGTGTTGCATGATGCGGGGACAGAAAAGGACGAGTGGAGACACATCTGTGTGGACGCGGCCAGCCGTGAGAGACCAGTACTCTGTGAGGTCACCTGTCGCAGTGGGGACTGCTGGGAAGAGGGGGCAAGGGCAGCGCCACGGGGGGCAGGTACTGAGACAGTTGTAGAGAGAAGAAACGAAATCAGAACAAAGGATGAGGACAAGCAAATGTGAGCAGCATGGAAAACTCCCAGAGATTCAGGGGCAGGTGGGAAAAGAAAGAATTTAGCCCCCCGTGATGCTGGAGAAAAAAAAAAAAATCCCGCCCTGCTACTTCAGACTTGAGGTGCATTGTGATTGCAGAGCATGTTCCCCTTCACATTAGCATATATGTCAACCACCTACAGTGAACACAACAGCTGTGTGTGCAGCTCAAAGGTGCTCATCACAGTCTGTGCTGTTTCCACACTTCATTGCCACGTATCTCAAGTAAGTCTGAATAATATCACTATGAATGCCTCTGCTTGGGAATTCAGTGCTAATACTGTATATTGTGCTGTCAGTGTAAATAAAATGAATGCGTTTGTTTGCATCGCATTTCCCAAGTTAAATGCTCTGTATTTTATATTCATTTAACACTTTTTTTTTCAAAAGAAAGGTACTCAAAGCATACATGACCGAGCACATGACCTTACCTATTCATACTCACACAATCACTGATGGTGCAAGGTGCCACCCTTCATATAAAGAGCAATTATAGCTTCTGCAGGCCTGAGATCAAACTGGTAACCCTCCAGTTACAAGTCGTTACCCACTGTGCCCCCTGTGATGTATCCTACCCTTGAGCAAAAAGTGGTCCACACAACATTGAACGTACATCTTTTCTCCCCCACAACCATTTTTTTTTAACCCCCAGAACATGTCCTCAGATGGGCTAGAATTAAGGTTTTTTTGTACATTAGGTTGTGGCC
The DNA here is from genome assembly GCA_903171835.1 of Mullus surmuletus. Lineage (NCBI taxonomy): Eukaryota > Metazoa > Chordata > Actinopteri > Syngnathiformes > Mullidae > Mullus > Mullus surmuletus. The sequence continues at coordinate 166,636 of CAESWR010000282.1, read as the reverse complement.
CACTCAGTGTCTATTTTTCAACTGGCTTGGTTGTCCATAATCATTCAGATTTGGGCCAGGTTGGACATCTGGACCAAATCTGGTTGTCCATGGACAAGTGGAATGAGTTGAAAATAGTTGTGTATGTCAGACATGATAACAATTTATTTTTGACATCCATGGACGTTAATTGCTCAGTGGGGTGTGTCAATCATTGCACCAATGGTCATATTTGTCAAGTATACAACTGGAACCAACATGACTCTTCTCATGTGATTGGGCTTGAGCTTCCATAAACAGAATTGAGTGTTTTTCCAACATCTATGACTGTGAGAGTTTGTATTTAGACATGTGCGACACGTCCTTCATAAGGCCAGCAAACTTGAAGTAATTAGATGGGGACTATTCCAAACTTCGATGGCAATTTCAAAATGTTTCTTCGTATATGTTTTCATCATAATGTTTCATACATTAATTCATCGGTTGTGTCAGATCAATGGCAGTTTCACAGTGGACCCTTGACTTCATAGAGTATACACAGACTGGGGGTTAAATGATCAGTACGCCCAGAAATGCAACCATTGACTCATAAGTCTTTAACAGCAGCACCAATCAATATGCTGAATGATGAAAATGACTTGGCAAATAGAGAAAGCCCAGACCACTTTGAAGGAGTAATAAATCTAAAATGCTGCAAAGTGATTGCTGATGTTGATCGACACTATGCCAATACAAAATGGACTGCCCCTCTGCATGTTGTTAACTGAGTGTTGCTGTACTACTCCCTAAATCCATAGACTTGTAGAAATTCTGCTTTTGAGACATATCATTCCATAACTTCCAAAATGCAAATTGATCTTTCTTGGCATGCAGGAACTCAGCATTTTTTTTTTGCTTTGCATTGACAGTATAATTACTATTTCCTTGCAGACCTTAAATACTTTTTTTTTTTCAATGAAGAGCCTCCTGCTTCATTAAAAAGGAGTTAGTTGTCCATGATGTTATCTGCTGTTGGTCAACAAGATAAACTTCATAACTGTTACACTTAAAAGCAATGATGAAAAAACATGGATTCCAATGCCCCCCAAAGGCTAAAGCCCTCCAAAAAGTAATAGCAATTCAAACAAAAAACCTGAAACATGTTGCAGAGACAATCCTGTTCCGCTCGTATTGGACACAAAACAACCAGTTGCACAGTGCAGTGTCTTCGAAGGGCACATTAGTCAGGAAATCTGACAGTGTTTTCATGCGCAGGTATATTCATTTGCAATATGTGTTTTGCACTATGCCACAAAACTCCCACGTGGGCATTTCTGCACACAAGGCCATGTGTGCAAGTACATAAATCACAAATACAATATTCATGTAACTCATGGGAAACAGGGCACTATTCAAAACAAAGTAAATGTCTCTCAGGGCACGATAAAGAAGCGCCCTCTGGTATTGATGTGGAGTGCCGTCTCCGGGAATACTCTATTCAACATTCAAAACGTGGCTCATTCAAACTAATAATTAATGAAAAGAAAGCATCATAATTGTCGCTTTGCCAATGATTATATTTGATTTCAAGAAATTCTTGTCTTATGTTTTATGATTAGGAATTTCAGCCGCTTTGGCTCATCGATCTGTATATAGTCTGCTAAACACATTACATAATTAATACACTGTTACTGCATGAGCACGGACTAGGAGTAGTAGCACCTTCATCAAGTTCTGAGCAATAATAGTGTCTGAAAGTGCTAGAATGTTCATCCAAATATACTGGGTTCTTCAGTGTTCCACTTCTCCACCAAATGTACTTGTCATGTCTCCTTTTCATCTGTTCACAGAGAAGAACACCTAAGGATATGCATCATACATACTACAAAGGTTAACCAAATAAGTGATGTCTTGGGTCAAATCACATTGCTTGTAACATTTTTTTTTTCCCAGCCAGCTGCAGACTATGTATCATCTTTATTTTACCTTTATTACTACATTTCATCCATCCAATAGAACTATAGAGTTGTATGTAGAGAGTATGTATGAATTTGATTTAATTGGTGGGAGGATGCGCAATGATTGCCTTGAAATACAAACATTGAAACTGTGCGCTTGATAGATAATCCAACCCCCCCCCCCAACCCCCCTCTCTCTCTTGAGTGTTCCTGAGGCGCTAAGTGACAAGAGCGTATTTGCTGCGTGACATGTGTGACTAAAAAGAAACCCCAGTCTGAAACGTGACCGGTCTAAAGGGGGTAAATGAGTGACAGAAACCTTCCCTTCACAGCAGCCTGCCAAGTTGACTAGGGGGCGCTTAGATGCATATTTTAAATCCACTGACTGGATTAAGCCTACAAGTGAAGGCAGCAAATGAACTTTTTTTTTTCCTGCTGGTGCCCCATGTCAAGCCGCCCGGATCTAAACCTGCCATTGCAAAGGAACACTGTATGTGTCTTTTACTCTGGCTGGACGTCTTTGTGTCACTTGCTGAGCCCACACCACAGAGCTGGCTTAGGGTGATTGACAGTACCATGATTGAATGACAATCCAATGGCATGTGTCAATGAGGCGCAGTGATTGATCAGTTACCAGATGAGGAGCCGGCCGCAGCCTACCTGTTGACCGGCCCATTGGGACAGTGATGGGTATACCAGATGGCCACTCCAGTGCGCATACACAACAAAACACCTAACCATCACAGGTCAGACAAAACAACAGATGTGGGATAATTCCAATGTTAAATTGCCCAAATCAACAATAGCAATTCTTCGATAAAGAACAGAAGAAACATAGAGTAGCTTATAAACTGCCACAAACGGAGATGTCTTAGAATTGTGGTCCAAATGGTTAAAACAGGGACTTTAGGGAGAGATCTTCTCCTCACAGGAGTGGTGATAAAGTGCCCGAAGAACACACACACCACGTAATGGATGCACGGTACGAGAATATATATTTTTGGATGCAGACTCTGTCCTCATCACAAGTAAACATCAAGTTCAACAAAGCATGGATATGTGTTTTCACTCCAGGATGATAAAGATTTATAAGCTACAAGTGGCTGGTGCAAGGCAAGTGTGGCTTTCATCATGTGGAAGCAACAACAGCAGTGCTTTGGGTGCAGCAGTGTCGGCATGTGTGCAACACAAATGTGAGAGTACAGTAAGTGTATTAGCATTAAAGAGACTTGACATGAATGAAGCAGTGTGCTGTGCTGTGCTGTGCTGTGCTGCGCTGCCTGAACTGGCTTGAGAGCTGAACTTCATTTCAAGAAAAAAAAAGACTATACAGAAAACAGTGTTACAATGTCGAAGAAGAGGAAGTCATACAAAATTAAATGCGATTCAGTTTTATCTGAGTAAAAAGACATAAAGTGGATGAAAGTCACTGACAGAGAGGATATTGATAATATATTCCCTCAAATATGTGTGAATTTCCAATTCTCTTTTGATGGATTAAGTCTAAAGTAGTTGATGTTTCCCAGTTATTGAAGTTTGACACAGTAGGGATAGAATTATTATTAACTGAATTGCTTAGTAATAAAGCATGGTGTAGTACCGTATCATATGGAATAGTATGGAACTGTATAGTGTTTTGTTGGCTGTGACACACATATACATTCTAAACATGACTGAGCAGATAGACTTAGAGTTATTCCTTTTCTCATGAATAAGATAACAATTTAGTGAGTAAAAACCATCTGCGTTGGCCTTTGTGGATCCCACCAACCAGCGCTGAAGTGGTGTGGGTATCATAGTACCACACTGCATCAAGTGTAGAAAAACCAGGCCATCACCCTGAGTTTGCATTTTTTCAATATGCTCCAGCTTCCTCACACTGACCAAAAACAAGTGGGATTAATTTAACTCCATGGGCCTGATGTGCAAAAGCCTTTTTGTGTAAAACCGTAATTGATGTATCCGTCGACCTGACTGTGCACCCTGAGTGTACTGGTGTGCACTTTAAACCGGCTAATTAATACAAATCTGATGGACACCACACATTGCTCTTTTGATATGTCATTTTTTCGTCAACGGCATTTGCTCATCTTTATTTGGGATTTGTCTGCTTATTTTCTCTTCTTGTTTGGGATTTGTCAGTTCCTGGGTCTTGGCCAGAAGGTGACAAACGTGTGGACAAGAAAGGAGTCATACTGAGAGCCTAAATGTCATGCAATGACGTTGGTGCCAACACTGTTTGTTCAGTTAGATGCAAAAGTTCAGACTGAGTACCTGTCTGCACTCCCTAGCCGTTGGATGTCATAGCATTGATGGACATATTTGCCTCATTATTTATCTCACAACTGGAACATTTCTGTGGCTGCTTTCTTCTGTCCTGCTTTTTGCTTTTTATCCATATCAGCACTTTGGTCAATCCAATCACTCTTATAAATGTTCTCAATTTATCAATTTTAAATGGGCTGTATTTATGTTGAGCTTTTGAAAGATAATCAAAAATTATCCAATTCATATTCATACACTGACGGCAGAAGCGGCCAAGAAAGATGCCGACCAGCTCACCAGGAGCAGTTATGGGGTCAGTGTCTTGCTCAAGGACACAGAAAGGAAAGCGAGTAACCAGATTTGTTGTTGATTCAGTCTATTAGTTAGTGATGGTGCTGAGTTGATTTTTGTTTTCTGATATGCTTTTTGCAAATAGGAAGAATATTTTCAGTTGGCAGGTCTCCCTATCCATTATCATCATCCATCTGCAGTATTCCAGCAGATACTGGATGAACTTCCTATGAAATCCTGTGCAGACATGTGGTTTTCTGTGCCTTCCGAAATGAACAGTTACTTAGCCCATGAAAAATCGAGAGTTGGCTCCAACTATAGCAGTGCCACTGTAGCTGACAGTGAATGTCTCCCTGCTTGACACTTGCTTGAGTTACAGCACCATGGCTTCTGAGTTAGAAATGATTTCCCCGTTCCCGAGTATGAATAAAAGAATCACATAAATAGTTTTCACTGAAGCTGCATTGACAGGCAGAGTCACGGCAGAACAATGCTCTTAAATGGCGCAGATACAGCGACTGTTTTCAAGACTTGTTAATTTACTTTTGCTTTGACATAATATATTCATATTTTGAAACGGTGTGATTACAACTGTTGAATTTCCAATTTACATAACCCATATGATGATAATGATTTTTCATTGACAGTTTAGCAGCTCCTATTTCCACAGATATATGATAATCCAATATGTGTGACCTCTTAAAGTGACAGTACAAAGTTATGGAAACAAACAAAAAAATAGATTCTTAAGGGGGAGGTGGAAAAAAGTAGATGAATCGAATTATCACTATTCATTTTAGTAATGAGGGATGATTCCGTCAACCTTTTCTTTAGTATATTTTCATTTTCAGTTAAGCATTTTTGATCATCTCTGCTGATTCAACTGCATTTCCTGTCTGAGTAGGAGTGATGAAACATAGAAAGAGTGCCCATCATGCTCAGGTGCTGTTTACTGCCCTGATTAGCCTCCACTGACTGAGAGGTGTGCAGATACCCTCTCGTTATGTCCAGTTTTCTGGCACATTGGCACACTTTAGTCGTGAGTGAGGTGATATATCAAAGGAATGTCATGGCTGGTGAAGTAAAGATTTGGGGGAACATATTCTGCGATGACTGAATATCACGTTTTAATCACACGATAAAAATGTCGCTTCAGTCACTTGCTTCACTGCAGAGCAAATGTGATGCCATTCTATTAGAAAAAGCAGGATATATATATATTTAATTAAATAATTGAGATCAGCTATCAACAGTTACAGTAGCCTATATTGACGAGCATTGAGCCCCGAGCAACTTCGATGTCATTTATTCAATGATGATGACAAAAGGTTTCTTTACACATTCCAGTAATAGTTCCTGTGTTCTTTTCGTATACGATAGTTGTGTATCAACCTCATAGAAATTAGAAGGGCGACAGATAATGATAATAAATAACTTTCAGCATTCTGCTCAGTGCTCAGAAAGAAGGTGCAGGCATGATGATTACGCCTTTTGTCACTATCATGGCATTTCTTGGCCACCATTCGCTCTTTTTTTGGATAACATTGGCTGGGTTATAGTGCATGAAATGAAATTTGGAGGGAGGCTGGACTTTCATCTGATCTTTTAAATTTTCATTCAATATCTTGAAATATTTCTATAATAAGCTGTTTACATCAAAAAGTTACATTTGTTTTGTTTGTGGCCATTGTTGGCCAATTAAAACCCATTCAAACAACATTTTATTTTATTCTGATAATTTATAGTATCAAACAATTTGCGATAAAATGGTTGCATTTTAATCTCAACACTTAAAATTTGAAATGTTTCATGTTTTCCACCATATGACATCATGAGTCCATTTTGGCCAAGGGATCATTTCATGTCATATTTTTAGCTTCCAGAAGGGAGTGTTTGGTAGCTTGCTCTGCTCGTATGAAATAAAAGACTGACACAATTTTATATAAATGTGATGTTTAGGATGTCATATGATGACAGCCCAAAAAAAAGCATAATAATGCTCTTGTGAAGAAATTACATTTTCCAGACTCTTCTATTACTGATACAGGAAAAGTCACTGGCACTTGGAATATGGCATTTCATTGATTTGGGCTTGTTTTGCAAGGTACATCGTGCAAACAAACTGCCTTTTGAAGACTTAAAATCATAAAAGCAAATACTTATTTTATACCAATGACAAGAGCTGACTTTGGTTACACACTTTATGCAGTGAAAGTAGCAAAAAAAAGTGTATCAAGTGTATTTGTTTTAGGAAGGTGACCAGAAGGTTACAGTTAACTATACACAAATACAAACAAAAATTGAAGCATGGGTAATTGTTTGAGAGAACCAAGGCGCTGACAGAACAAGAAAATCCATTGTCCACTACCAGGATGTTGCTGCGCCACAACCTTATCAAGTTCAGCCCAGAAATAGATCTATAGAAAATTTTAAAAAGGGTTGAATCTTGGAAATGTCGCTTCCTGTGTTAGATTTCCAAAGATTATTTTGGCGACAAAGACAGGCATAGACACAAAAAAGGAGGGCGGCACCCAAACATTTTAGTGCCCACCACTGATTGGCTAAAGTAGTTAGAATCAAATCCTTATAAAAGGCAGATTCTCATTTGCGAGTTTTCTGTGTAAAACTTAAATAACGATGGAAAACCTTTGAGATGGAAAGTCTTCGATCCCGACGCAGAGAATGCCTGGCGCTGATGAGTTATTATGTAAAAAAAATATATATACACTATGAGCAGAATCTACATGTGAATTGGTTTCTGGTGTGCTGTCTACTGATAACTCTATAGAAAATAAATGAACAAGGCTCTGACACATGTTGTACACTCACACAGAAGCAAGCCCTTCACAGCGATAAAAGAGTGAAGGAGAACAATCACGAGCCTTCATGCTAATAGAGGCTTCGGGATGGAGGAGAAACCAAATGTGCATCTTTCCACAATTTTATTGCTCTTGCAGTGGTGAAAATAGTTAGCTTTGTGATCGGAATGGCAGTCTATTAAGAATAGGTTAATTATATCCGGGATGCCATTTGTAATCTTTCACTGTCTTTGTTGGCAGGCGGCTCAATTCGTAGCCTGTCACCGTATTGTGGGAGCGTTTCCATGCACATGTGCAAATTGAGAGACCTTTCACCGTACCTACGGTTTCACACATCCCACCAAAAGCTATTATCACTTGTAACATCCTGTTGTTTGGCCAAACAACAGTGTCCAATTCACTGTGAGAATGGGTGCGGTGGAGTTTGGGGGGGAGGGCGACTGGGGATTTGTAGGAAGTTTAATAACTCGAAGATGAGCTTGTTAGAATACTGTGACAGCACCAGACAAAGGCCGTTTGCATTTTGATGAAGGGACATTAGGCTACATTTCTGAATGTGTCTGATTTGCAGAGACGTGTGGGATGATGTGAGTGATTAGTCTGCATGAGGGGTGTGTGTGTATGTGTGTGTGTGTATTGTATATGGGAACAAAGCATTGAGTGGAGTGTATCAGCCTCCAGCTGCCCCACTGCTTACATACTGTCTGCAGTCATCGTGGAGGAAGGCCCTCATTGTGTGAAGGACAAAAACGGCGTGTGCCATCAATGGGAGATAACAGTGATTTATGGGAGCCTGTCTCTGCAGCGGCACGTAAATATACAATTTACCTGCTTGTGTGAGATCCCACCAACATTCTGTTATCATGAGGAGAAGCCACAGACATGCCTATACACCTACATTCTGGCCACCCAGGGTGGGCCAAGACCTCAGGGGTAATGGTCAAATAAATATAAATAAAACAGGAACGGACACACAGGAATTGGTATGTTTGAGTCGGTTTGTGATGATGAGAGCTCATGTTTACTATTTTGTTCCCGCTGCTCTCTGTTTGTTCAGTTGTGATCCACACCAGTTTAAATGCATGGAAGGCAATAAGATAAACCAGAGTTAATTGCCTTTAATCATATAGTAAATAGAAGAGAAAACAAAATAGGTTTTCCGGATCAAAGTTATTATGGGTCAAAGGTGAGCTGTAATATTTGGATTTAAATCACTCCATCTAGAAATTGATAACAATGTTCTCATGGTTCAGAGGCATTGGTAGAAAGTATAATTAGCACATCCACTACACTCATGATGGACTGCGGTTTGCATACAACAATGCAATGAAATCTCTGAAAATGATTGATTCACAAACTCCTTGTTGAACATTTTTATGTGAACAATAATATAATTGAATATAATTGAATATAATTGAATATAATTGAATATAATACAATGTAATATAATATGATATAATATAATATAATATTGCACTTTTAACCATGTTTTGCTTCATAAGTAAATGTTGAAATAACAATAGAATAGAAATTAGATAGAAATAGAAATTAAAATTAAAATCTTCTTCAACATGAATTTGCTGTAAAAAATTAGAAATAAAAGAGCTTGCAAATGACATTTCCTCCCAATACGAGGAACTCCCTCACAGGTGTGGTGCTGCCAAAACTGAACCTGTGGATCACTGACTCATTATAGCATTTCAACTAATTGCATAAATACACGAGAGACCATGCAGTTTAAAGCAAGGCAGACAGAGGATGAGGATGGTTCAATGCTCAGCTCCTCCCATACATCGGCATCCAGCAAGCCCTCATCCAATCTGCTGCTTCATGTTTTGCCAAGAAGTAAGACATAATTCCACATCGCAGATATGATTTGAATTTCCGGAGATTTCTGTCTGTTCTTCACAGATTTTTTTTTTTTGTCTCAACATCAGAGAAATGATATCGCAGTGACAGTTGATGGAGGTAAAGGGGCTGTAACCATAGCAACAGCACAGCATGCCACTCCCTTCAAAGGAATGGAGTGTGGTATGTGTCTGTGTGTGTGTCTGTGTGTGTGTGTGTGCGTGGTGACGTTTGCCACATCGGTAGGCAGAAGGCAGAAGCCCCCTCATTGAGATTCACATTGGTGGGCTGACTCTCTGCCTCACTTCCATACCTGCTCCTGTAATCACCGGCAGTCTTGAGAAGCTGATGTAATCGTGGGAAAGGTGAGAGACATTGTGAGACACATTGAGTGGGGGCATTCACATCGTAGACCAATTCACACAGCACTGATCTCATTTAAGTTTTGACCTTTTAAGTGCTTTTGTTGGAGTTAAGCGAATGAGTGACTTGAATGGGTGCCGGGATAATAGATTTGTTTGACCACAGTTCAAAAGTAGATCAATAACTTAATTACCTTACCATTATGAAGTAATGATGAGGTTATGAAGTCATTCTGGAGTTCTTAAAGAAGAAAAAAAAAAGCATCGAAAGTGCAACTCTACATTTGTTTTTTTCTTTTCTTCCTTCCCAGGGGCGGCTACTCTGTATCTGAAACAAAGAAAAACTTACATTAGCACTGCTTTTCAAAATGAAGCCAACACCAAGTGACATTTACATGAATAAATAACAATCTCATTCAATAACATTATCATTCATAACCAGAACTAATGATTATAGACAGAATTGCACTATGAAATGAAATGTCGTATTCCAGCACAAGCAGCTGTTTCCCCCCCATGCAATATACAGTAGATATGTCAATTTTCTATAGCAAATTTGATTTAAGATCTTGACAGCCACCTGGAGATATTGGTAATCATTCTTTTTTATTATGGCATCACTGGTGCTGATAAACTGTATCTGATATGTGTCCACACTCTCCTTTCCAAGGCCTCTCGCTGTGTCATTATAAGATAAAACTCACAGCCGGATTACATATGAGGGCGGGACAAATATCCGCGCCTGGACGCCGGTAACACGACCGACTCAGGACAAACGGATGAACGTGTTAGAACCTTGATGTGTGAATATTAAGGTGTTATTATCTCTGCGGCGGTGAAGGATTTTAACAATCACTGGCGGGATGCTGCGATCGCCCGGAATGTAATAAAAAATGAATCTCCAGCAATTGTCAATGGAATACAGTTTTAAGGCATGGTATAGTCATCCTGAATACAGCACCCTTCCTATAAAGAAAACAAATAATAAAACACAGAATACCAAATGTCACATTTGCATAATATATACTAAATTTTTTAACCACTCCTTTGAAAGATGTGCTCAGAGAATGCATGGTTGGAAGTCATCACTCACCTCCATAGGATCTTCCAGTAAACCATTATTGGCTGGAAATGGTGCGCCAAGACACCTCATGATATGTTGTTAAGGGAAAGACCAATTTGTTCTCTAGGTGTTACCATCCTGAGTTCTACTGAGTTCTAAATTGCAATAACTTTTCAAATGTTACCTCACATATTAGGGCATAATCCAGGAAATATGTATTAAAAAGAAGTTCAACGTGCATGCTGTCAAGGGGTTCACAGATTGTGGATGGTTCACGCCCCGGCCGTTGATGCTTTGATTCGGGCATAGACAGCCAACAATGTCGGCTGAACGAAAGTATTCTAACCCTTAAGGGGGCGTCTATGAATATGTTGCCGGCGGAATAAAGGTTGTTTCTCTTTTATTTGCTGGGCGGTGGGATATTTTGTGAAGGTCCACATAGAGCTTAAACTGAAAAGAAAAATCATCTTTCAACTCATTTCAACCAAAAAAAAGAATGAAAATACCTGGATTCTGACACACTAGTGTTTATAGGATTTTGTTTGGAGTGAAAAACCATGAACTGTGATGTTCTGCCACCACCAGGTCATGTTTTGAATTTTTCTTTCTTCGTTTTAAAGTTGTCTGTGCACCTTCAGCAGAGTGCTGATTCATGATTATGAGGACCCCAGCCCCCCCCCCCCCCTCTTTTTTTATTTAAACGCCGGTGTTAAAGTTCTCATAATACATAAATCTCCAGATACCTTTGTCTTGGTGTGCTTAAGGGCCAGAGCGAATCATATTGTGAGCGCAGCGTGAGCGCTTTCCCATGTGCTGGTTCCCACGTGCTCGCTGAATGTTGAAAGGCATGCCACATGAAATTCAGATCACACCGGCTGAATTGGCTCTCTACATTCCTCTGCTTTCAACAGATAACTTTGGAATATTCCGCAAAGTGCCTATATGTATTTATGTTTTTATTCGCAGAGGAACATTTGCTATCATTGGCAATGGTGCCACAGGAGGTTGGAGATATTCATTTGCACATGCCAGATGTTTAATCATATCATGGTTCACCATAAGTACTTGGATGAGGATGTAATTTAAAGTGGTGATGGATAGTACATGATGCATGCCAGCTTTTCATTTCAGCTTTTTTTCCTCCCATGTCATTTTCTCCATCACGTATGCTCTTTGAAATGCTCCGAAACATCTGATGCTCAGTTGTGCCTATGAATTAGAGAAGATGTTGGAAGGCCAATGGAGAGGACAAAGAATAATTATACCATATTTATGAAGAGGGCTCTTTAAAGTTTTTTTTTTCTTCTTCTTCTTCCATCCACTGTGCTCCAGAGTTTGGTGTGGAGCCGCACACATCACTTCGGGTCGACGATAGACACGCGCAGCTGTGTTGTCTCGCTTGTCAGATGCTGACAACTCCACTGGCTACCGCTTCTGAAGGGAAGTCATCTTCTGAATACCGCAGGGCAGGTCCCTCTGTCAGAGTGAGGAAGGCAGGAAAGACTTCATTTTAAATAAACCGGCCTGGCGTGTCTCTATTGTTGTATATAATGAGCTGCTTAATTTATGTATTCAGGTCATCTTTCTTGCTTATGACAGAAATCAGTGCACCTTATTTCAATTTGTTGTTCATGGTATTACTGAGTAAGTGTTGTTGCTGGTCGTTGCTTACTCATTCTGGGTATTTTTGTTTTATTTCATTTCAGCAATCCTTGCAGATCTTGCCTCCTTTCTCCTGTGTGCTGTGCTACTTGATACATTTTACGTTTATACTGTGCTGAGTATAGCAAGACATCCACCGCACCATTAGGGGAATGATAGCAGCAATTCAAATTAAATTGTATCCTTTTGAAACGTAATGTCAATGTATTCAAGCCTACAACTCTATAAAGTATACTCAAGTTGTAAAAAAAAATCAGGGGGGATGGTGGATTTTATCATATGGGGACATAATTTGTGCTGATAACAGATGCAGATGGTGGGAGACCATCTCTGTACCCTTTTGATTATTGGAAAAGCATAACGATAATGATTATTCCCCCCTAAACAACATGAATGTTATGGATGTTAGGTGTGAGATACTATTAACTGAATGTTAATAATATCTGTAAAGTACAGTCTGTAAAGTTCACTCAAAATACACAAAATGAATGTTGAAATAGCAGTAATACCACATTCATTGATGTGTGATGACATGTCATATGGGATGGGAAGGGGGGATGGTCATTTTAGAATGGGGGTGATTTCAACCATTTTTATTTCAGGGGGGGAAGCCATCCCCCAGCATCCCCCCTCAACTTGAGTACTGATTATATGGAACATAACAGCCTGATTATGAATATATCTTTATGATTCCAACACTATTTTGGTTATTGATGATTTATGTCTTTGATCCTTCAGTTTTCCAGACAGCTTGTCATTTCTGCGCTGAGGTGCGGGTATTATGGAAGAAGCTACCAAAGTGAGAGTCTGCCTGAAGGTTTACTGAAATAAGATGAGTGAGATAATTCACTTTACTCCAGACGTGGCTGCGTGGCAATAACGTAGCATCTCCGGGATCAGACATGTCAGAAATGTAGACGGCGTTGAGGTTTGCGAGGCCGTGCAATGAAGCGCAACGCACGTTTGAACCTTAATGATGACTCTGCGATCAGGTGGTTTTCCAACAGAAAGGGGGTGGGAGCCTCTCAACTGAAAATATGATGAAGAGTCCCAAAGCGAGCACGGAAAATTACAGATAGGTTGGGTGAGTGCTGGCGCCGATATAGCAACGCCCACCGTGACTAAAAGTGTGGCGGTGCAAAAAGTTTGACTCTTGTTCGGGGTCGAGATAAAGAATGCGGGAGGGCACGAAACCAATCAGAAGTGTGCCTTTGGGTTGCCGCTCCCTCCCCAAAGTGTGACGGTCAGCTATAATGTGACCCGACATCTTACAGTAGATAGAACTCCCATCCAAGTTCCCATGAGTAGAAGTGGGTGCCCTGCCACCCCTAATAAAAGTGGTGGATCTGCCATCTAAAAGTCTGCGAACAAAGCGAGGAAGTGGAGGGAGGATGCTGAACTTTCTTCTGAGGGCTTGTAACTGTGAGCTAAAAGACAACAGCCTCCCTTCACAGACTTCGATTTCTGCTAACTAACTAAGTAGAAACAACCATGCAGTGCGATTGCTGAACTGCCTGAAGTCTGGCCTCCACTTTCTGGATGTCCACTCCACGAAACAACACGTACTTTTTTTCTCCAGTTTCTTGTCAAAGTTGGACAAAGGGATCGGCTGTGAATCTGGACCAGGAGCCAACGCAGGAGCATGGGGGGGTCAGACAACCAATCTATTTCGATAATATTCAGCAAATCCTGAATATTATATACTGATGAGGCATGATTTAAAGGGATAGTTCCGATTTTTTTGCATGAAGTTGTATAAGATCCTCACCATCAGTGTCGTTCGTTATCACTTTTCCCCCACTGCGTCCTGTTAGAGGAATTCTGGCCCGTTTTCGGTGTTGCAGAAAGTAGTTCCCTCTAGTTGCTTGAGTCACACGAATAAAGTGTTTAGCTCCAAAAAGCAATGTGCGTTTTAAAAGAGTGAACCATTTTCATCCCGAATTCTTGGCTGCAAAAAAGTCAGATCTTGCAATCACATGGTACTATTTTTTCTCCCTTCATATCACTGCATGCTGAAAGGAGGCCGAGAGAACGCAGGTCGCAGCGGTCTCCTTGCGAGCATGTAAAGGCTGTGAAACAGCTGATGAGAGTGCGCGCAGTGATACAAAGGGAGGGACGATAGTGCCGGGTGTTTACGAGGTCAGACTTTTTTGCGGCCAATAATTTGTGATGTAAATGGTTTACTCTGTTGAATGCATATTTTTTTGGGAGCAAAGCGCTTCATTTGTGTGAACCCAGCAACTAGTCGGAACTATTTTCTGCAACACCAAAACCGGGCCACAACTCCACTTACAGGACGCAGTAGGTGACAGGTCACTGCTGATGACCGACTGCCGATGATGGTGAGGAGCTCAACTTCATCGTTAAAAAATTTAAACTATCCCTTTAAACGCCCATTATTCTCAGCCACCCAAAATACTGATGTTCAGAGACTTGGGACACCTGCAGAATGGCACCGAAACAGATGCAAAACCATGTTCTGCCGGCACAGTTCACTGCTTTTGCTGTCATGTCATTAACTGAATCTATTGTTGACTTCTTTTAATGCCACTTGTGGCTTCAAGGGTCACTCACTCACAGCACCGCACCGTCAATGTTTTAGCAGGACACAGTGGGGTGTTTTTAGGCAGCTGTCACGGCAGCAACAGCTTGCTACATCCATTATCTACATTAATTGATGTATCACCTGCGCATACCCAGGGGAATACGATACATACAATCTACAATAAAGGTTGAGTAGCTAGATTAGCGACCTGCCTACACATTTGACAATAGCAGGAACAAATGAACTGCAAGGTTCAGCCAGCAGGTCACGAGTGTCAGCTGCCAGTAAATACAGCTCTCGGTGTAGACACTGCAGCCACATGGACGAGAGAGATAAGTCAGCCAGAGTGAACAGTGGGTGTTAATGACAATGTTAATGAACCCTGAACAGGTTTGTCCTGCTTCATTTTGATAAATATTGAATGATATATAACTCCCATATGTTGGTTTTTACACCTCTCTAACATGGATGTCAAATTAAAAAAAACTGGTGAAAAATGTGTTTGGTTACATAGTCGTTGCTAGAAATTAATGCACAAGATGACGATTGAGGTTTGTGCATGATTTGATTAATATGGCATCTCACATGTTTTCAGCAAAATGTCGCTATTTCTTTAATTTTTTTTTCAACTGATATAACATTATCATTTCCTAATTAATACAAGTTGATTTCCCATCTTGGCTCGCCATTTTATTTCTGATTTAACCGGCTCGCTCCAAAAAGTCTGCATTAGGATCATTCAGTCATTCATTACACCCCCCTTCACAGCACACTTTTCACACAGTTTATGCAGTACCTTCTGTTAGTGACGGGCTCTTTAATTAGCCTCTTTGTATTTACTTTTTTCGAGCACAGCTCAAATGTGCACATAATAGTTTTGTTTTTGTATTCATTTCAATTATGACACTTTGTTGTTAAGCACATCTGCATAATAAGGTGACTTGGTTTTCAGATTACGTTCTGCGCTGAGCATATGCGATGGCAGCAACATTTTCATCGTCTAAGTAGGAAAAGCATCAATTACATATAATATGTAAAAGGTATTTTGGTTTCTGCAAGACCGCTGTCAGCCTCAGCCTTATACATGATGTGTACAAATGCATCGGCGCCATTGTGTTATTCATGTTTTTTTACAGATTCATTCATGTGGTCTTTCGCTGTCTTGCCTGTGAGACTTCATGATGGGTCATTTCTCCACATCCACTCCCCTAAATGAGTTTGGCATGAGTTTGATACCCCCATGGATATACAGGCAGGGCTTCTGACAGTGGGACCATTGTGATGAATAGCCTTTTAAAACTATGAAGTACGGCGCCGTCTTTGTTTTTTTCCACCACCCCCTGACTCACACCTTCCCTTTCCCACTTTTACGTCTATCACTATTTTTTTTTTTCTCTTTCCTTTTCTTTTTTTTCCCCTCTGTCTGATGGATTGGTTTTCAGGCGCATGAGCTTCAACGCCATTAGCTGCAGGAGCTGTCCAATACTGCCACAGCGGCATATGTGTAGAGACACAGATCAGAGAAGGAACTAACATTTCCGGGCAATGGGCCTTGAATGCATGCAACACAAAACCAGTAATGGAGGTTTTGCCTCAGACAGATATTGATGTACTTTGGGATTGTGTATTGTGGGACGAGCAGGCACACACAAACATATCAGTGCATGGATGAACAATATGAAATAATAACAGAGCATAGTGATAAAAGTATGTTATTGGAATGCAACATTTTGAAAATGTCATGAGTTTTGGGGGGGTTTTCAATCACTTTTTCCTTTTGGCACGTTGTGCCTAATTTGCAGGATACTTGCAAGTCACTTTAAATGATTTTTTTCAGTGAATGCCATTGCCATCTGTTACAGTAAAATCACTAGTGGAGGATACCCATTAAAACAACTTGTACTTTGGTTTTAAGAAAGTACACACATTTGCTTGCCAGTATTGCACTGGGATATCTATATGAAAAAAATGTGGCATCTATTGTTGCTAAGTTGGGGGCGTCAATGCACAAAAGCTGCTACTATGACATGAAAAAAAGATAATCATATTGTTTAGTGTGTCCCTCCATCCTTATAAATTTAGCAGAATGATTCTGTTTATATGTAAATGTTCTCAGTAACCACTCGTCCAAGAAGATTCTTCAGTTTTGAAAAAAGAAGATCCTTAAGACAACCGAAGAGAATCGTTAAGGTCATTTTTTTGAAAGACAAGATTTTGAAGCTGCCATTGAATGTATGTTTAGTATTTGACGACACTAAGTCCAGTAGTAGAGTGACCTGTTCAGTAAATTCAATCTCAACATGCTTTCTTTTTGTTACTCACAAGACCGGCCTTTTGAAGCATATAAAAAGCTAAATTCAGCCTTTTTTTCCCCCTCACTGCAATGTTTGGAGTCATGAAAGCCTTTTAGTCATTTCTTCTAAAAGTTTCCCTCCGGGAGGAAAATAGAGATCCTTCAGTCTCTTCTGCATGACTCTTTTCTTTTCGAAAACGGCATAATGTCTCAATGAGACCTCTGAGCCTCTGCAGTGTTGATAACTCGCACTGGCTGTTTAAATCCATATATATATAAAGACAAAGTGGGCTCTGAGAGAAACTGATCCAATTTCATACCCTCGTTATTGTATTTTATTTTTTTCTGCGGAAGAGAAAATACACACAAGAGTTCAATTATCCAACATGTTTCTTTTTAAAAACCCCAAAGTGCGAATTGTTAAGATAAATCGCATTCACAGCTCAACTATCAGCTCCATGAAGTACTGATAGCAATTAGCGCCATATAATCAACATTTTGATTTGGTTGGTTTAGAAATCAGTTATGTGATGAGTCGGTTAGAGACACATCAAGGAACTGACTGATTAAAGGTTGTGCAGTTTGATTTAGTGGGAGAGGATGTGCTCTTTGAGGAAACGCTTCTCATCTGACATCTAGCGCGGAAATCGTACGCACTGCTCTTATCGTGTGGTAGGCTCCTGATATCATCTTGTTACGAGGGAAACATTTTTTCACTGAGTGACAAGAACCAAACCTGTCGGTTGTTGGCAATGTCCCCCCGCGTACGCTTGGAGACGTAGTCAAGTGAATCCGGTAGTTTATTTAATGCGAGTGAAATTCTTGTTAACGATGTTTATACAAAGTAATGCTAATTGAATCTGAATTAGTTACCAGCCTTTAGTCTGTGATCAGTACAAGTCCTTGTGACTCATCCTGCATTCAGTGACGGTTTTCAGTCGCTGAATCACATGTCTGGCTCTGCGTTTATTATGATATATCAAGTACACAACACTTGAGTCATATGAGAGACTCTCTCTGTTATGGTGCTGCATGACTTTCATGGCGAGCTTGAAAGCGCCACATTTCCCCGCGCTTACATACTGGCTGCGGACCCTTATGAAAAGGTGTTGCTTTGACGGTACCAAAGGGCAACTCGTGGCTGGAACTCTGGGATGCACTGATCTGAAGAATGAACGGACTGAGTGAATGAATCAGACTATTCAGAACATCATTGCCATAGAAGGCAAATATACAGTCTTTCTTCCGCTTGTGTTCAGCATATCAACTCTTGCCGCAAACATTAAACTCTCTGCTTCTACTTTTGAAAATGAGACCGAATGCCACTTTGTCTTTTTCCCTCTTGTTGAGGCACTTTTTCTCCCTCCATCAACAAAAGTTATGTTAATGACTCATAACTGGCAGGCGGCCATACGGCCACCAGCTGATGGACAATGATCTCTGTAATGAGCTTTGAGTGGGAATTTATGACAACAATTTGCTCGAGTGAATTGTGAGCATACAACCCTAAAAGGTTGTCATATAAATTACCTTTTTACCTAATTCATGTTTTGTTTTGTTTCCCTCTCAATACCCTATTTTCCATAGAAGTACTAATGCTTGGATGTCAGTGAAGATTTTAAGATCAACCACCATAATGCACATACAGTTTCTATGGCTTTCCAAGGATGGAGGGAAGTGATAGACGGTATTAGAAGTATTGGTTTTATTTCACTTTCATATTGGACTCCAGGTGGTCATAATCGGTCCCCCTAATCCCACTGCAAACCTGTTTTTAAAGCACAGCCGGTCCGCTCACCATCATGTGACCTTTCCATCTGAAGCAAGCTCTATCCAGCTGAAGGTCGTAAATCATTGTTTTGTTTTGGATATGGAGAAAAATACCAAATAAACTCCAAATGAACATGTCTACTACCCAAAAAAAGTATTCACACCAAATTTACAAGCAAGGGTGGGCCTGTGTCAGGCTTTGCTTGTATCCCCTCTTTGATTCTAAGTTAATCAGGCAGGGGTGACACTTAATTACCAACCCAGTGTGCTCTCGCCTGGGAACATTTAATGTGCATTAAAGAAGCTTTTAGAGGCTTTAAAAAAAGATCGCTGATAATCACGGTTTTTGATATCACATTAAGGAGATAAACTAACCTACTTTTTTGTTTCCAGCTGTTGCAGACAAAGTTTTGTACAGATGTTTCTTATAATTGTGGTCTAAGGGGAGAATGTGCCACCGGGGATTTTTAGGTGCACTGTATTGCGGTCGTGCGCAAACTGTCCTCTGGTATCAAAAGTTTGAAATGCTCATTTTGTCCATATGTGCATTTGTGACACTCCACATTCAAATGTTGTGTTTTGCACTCCTCGACGGTCAAACTCTGCCCAGCCCAAAGCTAAATTGGAATCAAGCCCTGAGGGTCCGTGGATCCCCACACCCCCTACTAAACCCCTGTCTCGTTAAACATTAATGGCTGATATGAAACCGTATTCCTCCTGATTTGACTGGGAGATAACTGCATCGGCGGGGCAACATGATAGCATAATCAGAGGTAACCGCTTCCCGGCCCTGACAGCCAGCTCGCCAACTACGCCGCTGGAGCTGAAGAGACGGATGCTTGGAAATAAAAAAAAAAGATGAAGGACAGAGGTAAGGAAGATGAGGTGTGTGTGTGTGTGTGTGTGTGTGTGGCAGTGCTGGTGGGATGGAGATAAGGCCTTGGGGAGAAGAAGACAGAGCAAGATCTGGGATAAAGAGCGGTATGTCAGTGGAAAAAGGGGGAAAAAACATTAGCGAAGAGAGGATATCAGAAATAAGAAGCTGAGACTGAATAACTAGTTTAAAAAAAAAAAAAAAAAGAAGTGACGAAAAAAAGTGTCCTGCTGGGGGTTCAGATATTCATCCACCTATTTTAAGTCTTTTTGGTAGGTAATGGAGAGTCACTGCACTCTGGAATACTGATTAGAATAGAAAACTCTGGATATTTCCCCAGCACATTTGCCTGTCTCTTACTATTAATGGAATCTGAAAATTGCTCCCAATACGGCTACGGTTCAATGGACTGCATCACCTTATCTGATGTAATTTTTATGAAAGTCTGCCTTGAATCCCTCCTTTTTTTTTTCTTTTTTTGCAGACCGCATGCTGTCTTCCCTACAAGGATGTTAATGGGGACTTGATGTGCTTGTTAGCAAATAAAAACAGGCACTGGCAAGCTGTCAGTTAGAGCTGTCGCGATGTACTTCTGTTGTTGTCAGCCAACACAAAACACCGGCACTCGTTCGGCGTATCCCTCAAGCCACGGAGAGCGATGCAGAGCCCGTCAAGCATGTACCCCCCCCACCCCCACACACACACACACACCTTCTTCTCTTCAACATTTTCCCCTTCCACTTAGTGCATGACCTGCTCTAAAACAGATGGTGGAAAGGAGTTTAGGGAGAAATAAGTTACAAGGACGTTGTTTGTGAAATTCAGGGCTGAGAGGAGGAAAGAAAATGCCAGGGGGACCTCACATCACAGGAGAAGTGAAAGTAGGAAAGGATGCAAGGAGGGGGGAGGGGATGCGCGGTCCCCCGGCACACAGCATCTGTTTGCGTGGTGTCTTTGAGCGTCGAGTCTCAGGTGCCTCGGCAAAGAGAAACGCTTTCCCACCAAGCAACGACTTCTCATTCATTTGTATTTTGCTGTTCAACAAAACATTTTTTCATTCATCTACCGACGATGGTATGATAAACGATGCAGAAAATCATGCTTTAATTGGAACATTAGAGCTTTCACATGCTACATTAGGCCATTAATAATTTCACAAGGACTTAAATCTCTCGTAGGGTTTTGCTCAAGTGTTGTTGATAGCCGCACAAGAATTGAGACTGAAAGTCAAAACATTCTTATAGATAGTTCACACAAAATGCATTCATCCCCATGGACTGTCTACAACTTTATGTGGGGCCTGCACAATAAAATACTAATAGAAGGTGTCAAAGTGGGGCGATTTGTGCTGAAATTTGTGTGAAAGCCAGCCAAATGTGTTCAATGGCCCCGAGTGGTCAAATATCACCAACCCTTATTTTTTTTGTTTTTAAATGGCTGAATATTCTGAACCGATTCCAGTGTTGAAGAGCGTCGTTCTTCTCATTCGTTCCTTATACTGAATATCGTCCTTACTTCCGCGGTCTCCTCTCCGACACTTCCAACAATGAATTGAGAAAGCTACCTTTCCTGTAATTAGCTGATAGAGTCTACCTCAGGAAAGGTGTGTTCAGACTGAAAAAAAGGCTTTATCTTCTGTTAGAATGTACTTCCCAGTGGAATGGAAATAAGAATAAATGAATTAATAAATTGTCTCTATTGTTTTTTCTCCGATGGTAGACTGACAAGACTCATTTACCTCAACCCTGAACTATGCTGTTTCCCATCTGGTAGACATCGAAGAATCCAAAGCTCCTAAAACAGCTAGATTGGTCGGAGCCATTGACAATTAATGGAATGTTAGTTTCAGCAGCTGTTTTTGGGATTCAGTCTGTATAATGTGATACTGCTGCCGCCATGGCTGATTGGACAGTATTACATATTAAGATAGTGAGGCATAAAATGGACTCTTAAAGCCACCTTTCCACTTGATGATCCTAATTAGCACAAATGTGGGGCATTTAAACTGGGAGTTTTGCATGCTCCATATCAGGGCACACTTAGCCATACTGTAATCTAAGTACCTCCCTCATCGATGTGATGTGCTCGGGTTGGGCTGTCTGGAGCTCTGTTTGATGCTAACAAGATATCCCAGACTAATTTTACATATAAGTACAGATGTAATTCTATTGATGTATTTGGTATGGCTTTGATATTGCAAGAATCTTGCTGAATTTGTTGGAAAATAATTCAACATTTTGACATTTACGTGCCCAGCATATGAAATCCATATATATCTCCGGATCCAAAACAAACATTTGACTAGTTGGTAACTAGCCTCATAGCAGAAATACTTCCACAATATCAGTTTGGCCAAATTGTGACTTAAGCAATTATGCCTAATGATATTTGCAATCAATTTTCCGACTTGCTCTTCATAAAAGTTATACAG
>CAESWR010000282.1:94483-111191 GCA_903171835.1 Mullus surmuletus | reverse complement strand
GATTTATTGTATAAAAAAGTTGACTAATTCAACAAAGTTACTTTGTGAAAACGCTGATAAAATCTTTTCATTGCACTTTCACAGGCCCAAGAGAAGCATCTGCATCATCCATTAAGGTCAGATATTTACAACATAGTCATAAGGCTGAATGACATTTCTTTCTTCAAAACACATAAAGCGTAATCGATGACATCAGATGTCGTATCAGAAAATGGAGAATTGACTCAGTTGTCATTAAAACTGCATCTTCATTATGAATAATCTTGTTTTTAACACAGCTGATCTGTTTCCCTCTGGGGGTTGCATCTCAAAATTGAAACCCGATAGCAGATAAGGAAAATGAGCTCGAGAAATGGATGGCGATGGCGAGAGAAAAGGAGAGCAAGCTCGTGTTTTCCATCAGAGTCAACCTTGCCAGGCAATTTGGGCCCCCATTTCAGAGGCCTAATGGGAGATGGACAGTGATGGACAGCGCGTGTGGGTTACTTATTAATCTGGGAGAGGCAATTGGAGAACCTCTATCGACCTGCAGTAAATTAAATAAGGCCTATCCTGAAATGGCATTATTCTCCCTCAACTCTCCCTCTGCTCCTCTCTCTTCTCTTGACCGGCTGCGAGGGATTACAACAAATAAAATGAGAAAATTTAAGACACTGTGAGATGACGATTGTTTTTTACCACACAGAGTAAGTCGGTATGCATTGTGTAAGAGATAATGCATACAGATTTAATCATCCATAGGAGGAAGGGTTTGTTGAAGAATTAATTGTTTATACCTACAGAAAAGTAAATGAGTTACGTTGCTTGACTAACCTACATGAATGAGATGGCGGTTTTGTACAGAAAATAGGCCATCATGCATAATATGATTCAATTAGAATAAAACCTTGGCGCTCATAACGCCTAATGAGCAACAAAGTTATTTTCATACAAGCCCTGGAGAAACGTCGGCCCACACAGCACCGACTCGGTAGCTCATCGCCTTAGAGAACTCACCCGAGTGTTCATGGATGTTACTTCTTCATGCTGTAAGCGTCCACTTTTTTGATTGATTGATTTCTTTGCTTCATTTTCCATTGGCGATAATCTTTCATTTGAGCCATTTATGGGTCCCCTCTCTGAGGTTTCATCTCCTTTCTTTACCCGATGAACCAGATATGAGAATACGCCCGTGAAGAGGACTGAGAAAATGGCCCCGCAGAAGTCACCTTGTGTCCAATAATAGAACCAGCTATTTCGTACACCCATCAGTCTACTGTCAGATATTTAGGACAAGTTTACTCTGCAGGCTCTAGACCTTAGGGTACCAGATACTTTGGCAGTGGCCTTTTCTGCCCCTCTTTCTCTTATACAAACTCTGCAATATCGCACTGTACTTATAAGACATTAACCGGTGGTGAAATAAATGTCCTATGCATGCCTGATTACTTGTCAGGTTACGAATATTGTAACGTGAATCCAGCAACCCCGGGATTAAGCCCTACATTGTCAATTATTTGCTCACGGGAATATTTTAATTTTGCATTGCGAGTGGAGTTGAGACAGATGCTTGGCTGAAACAAGTATCCCGTATGAGTAATGCACTTTTTACATGTATGGAAAATTCAAGCAATATACGTCAATTTTTGTGTTTGTGACAAAGGACAAGCGTCACTGGGTAGCTGACTGTGTCAACTGAGACTGTCAATGGCTTTCTAATAAACAATAAATATATTGAATTTGATTAACTCTATTAACTAATATTAATTTCACTTCATGGTTTAGTCCCCCCCAACTCTGAGGATAATGGATCATTTGAATTGTTTAACAAATACAGATATAGATGTCTATGTACTCACTCATGCTACCTCTTAACCAGCAAAATCTGAACATTTAGCTTTCACAGTGCGCATACTTTTAAAACTAGAGTTAATTCAACCTACTGGCAGTTCAAAATGTAAAAGCTAAGAGGAAGTGGCTTATGTCACCTCTTAGGCAACAAGGCACTAAGGTAAAGAATGTGTTTAAAGATGAATTAAGTGGTAGTGACAGTTTTACTTACTTTGACTGCAAGTCAATGAAAAACTGTTACCATGCAACAAATTGATGCTTGACACTAGTTGACAAGTGTGACACACAAAACAAGTTTGTTTGTATTTTTCCCCCCTCAGTGCTTCAATTACATGTTGAAGCATAAACCAATCAGGGTGTCCTTACATTTTCTCTTTATGTTATTGGCATAAAAGATTCGAGAAACAAATGCTTGCTGTTGCCCGTTGTTCCAAGATCAACATAAAATAAGTAAATTGTGGTTTTAACAGTGCTCTTGGTAGTATTTCATTTAAGTAAGAGCTATTTATGCTTGCTTTTTGTGTGTTGCGGTGCACAGGGAATGCAGTGTGTTGGCAGAGTGTATATTAAAGGAGGTCCATGTGATGTCATCAGCGCTTACCTCAGCTGTGACTCTGCTACTCTGCGTCTGGCAACTTTTGGCTTTGTCGGCAACCAGGAGAAGTTGAAGGTGCCACTCACAAAAGTCAGAAATAGATTAATAGGTCATAAGAATACATTTTTTATTGTCGGAGTGTGGAGGATAAGTCTTTTGTAGCCTGAGGAAAGAAGCTGGTGGTGGGGAAACTTTTTTATCACTTGTCAGAGAGCAGAAGGGTGAAGAGGCTACTGCCAGGTGAGGTGTTGTCTGTACCCTATAGGCACCACAGGCAACTCACCTCACCTTGCTTTGAGTGAGAACACTTTCCATCGCACTTGGGACAAAAAAATTGCTCTTTTTAATTCCCTTTGGCCGTTTCTGAGATGTATATATGAAGTTGCATGTTTAATAAACTGTCATCATTTGACCAACAGATGCTGCTGAGCTGGGCATCACATGGATTGACACCAAAACCCGGTGGAAGTCAGGTTGTAAGGTCATCAACCGGCAATATGACTATGAATTAGAATTCCTGACAGCTTACATGTACATTTTGGTTGATATAAAGTTTGGAGTTTGATGTCAATTTCATCCAAATTTAATGTCTGGATTTGAGTGCAATGCCTCTCTGACATGCCATTGATGCCTGGTGTCATCAGGGTAGCGCTGTCATCTGCAAATTTTATAACAGAGTCCTCTCCACCCCTGGTATTGAAGTTATCGTTGTATGCCTGGGGGCCTATAGTGTGGAGCATGAGAGTGGAGTTGTGACAGTGTGGCAGTCCGGAATTGGATGTGGAAGTCAAGTCCAGAATGCTAAGTCTTCCAATCAGTTTCATGGGGAAGGTTATGCTAAATGCTGAACTGAGATCAACAAGCAGCATTCAGACGGAGGCGTACTTGTTTTCAATTTGTGTGAAGACAGAGAAAGGCAGTGGAAATGGCGTTGGCTGTCTATCTGTTGGCTCTGCGTGCAAACTGGTGAGGGTCCAAACTGGCATGGATGTTGTTATACTGGAGCACCTTTTTTTTTTTCAAACCACTTCATCAAAATCTCAGTTAGTTACATACGGTGTGATTTGTTTGGAGGAGACTATAACCACTCATGATGGATACACATTTGCAATTCACCCAATCACATTTGCATATTTTCCTTTATTTGCCAATGATGAGTGCATTTTGGTTTACTTTTTTTCTGACTCCCGTGGATGCCTTTGCTCTGGTATTGAAAAATAAGCAGCATGACAGACAAAATGCGACGACATGATTTGACGACGTGTGACGACATGTGATGACCTTATAGAGGGGATGAACTTTGATTTGGAATAACGATGAATTCACCAACAGAGATTCAGACTATGAGATGTCTGCTGGCACACAGACCAGTGCTTACTACATGAGAAACATAATTTCAGGAGAAAGAGAGGGAGGAGGATTGTGCAGAGTTTCAAGATAACTATAAAAGGGGTATGTGTGTGGGGGGGGGCATCACCAGTGCTGTAAGAGCAAATATCATTGCAGGCCAAGGCTAAAGATGGGTCTTCCTGACAAGTTTCTGCGGAGCAACTCCGCCAAGCAGATAATGGACATCTGTTACAGTAAAGGAAATGAAAACTTTATCCTGCAAGTTAGCTGGCAACAAAAGTGCATTTTCCAGACAGTTTTTGGAATTAGGTATTTCAATATAGATACCATTGTTGTTGATAGCAACATGATAAGCTGTAAAAAACTGTTAGTATCTCCAAACTAAAATAATGATTTGTTAAGGTGTGGTTCATGGTTTGCTAGGCTTCCAACACTATGGAATGAGGGGATGCAATAATTGGGTTCTGCACATTGACTGGCCACAAAACCTTACTATGGGGTGTATGTGCTTTTTGAACTAACAGGCAGTGAATCACTAAAAACAAAATGCTGGCCTTGCAATCGTCTATGGGAAGACATTAATTCAAAATGCCTCAAAAAGGATAACCTCACTTTCTGTGTTTGGCCAGACACCATGGCTACTGCTGCTACTCTCTAATTACCTTGATCCCACTCAGGGTCACTGAGGAGAGGGAACCAAACACACATATAATGTCTTTGATAACCGAAAAACACATGAAAGGTGAGAATTTGCTGGATCAGGCAGCTCAATAGTTTCCGCTCGTTCGTAGCTCATGCAAATAGTGGCAGAGGTATGTTTTCTTCTCCTTTACTGTTTGATACTAGAAAGATTTAGAAAGATCTACAACATCTTTCATTGAAGAGAATATTAAATAACACGCACAAGTCAAGGGGTCTCCCAATACAACTTTTTCATTTGTGATATGAGACCAATGTAGCAATCCTTGAATATTGGACGATACCGATATCGATCCGATATCAGAACAAATCAGACATACTTTTATTACTTATTTTGTAGTGTGGAATGGTAGAAAAAGGCTTGATCAAGTGATGTTACTCAAATATAGAACAATAGTCAGCAACAGTAGGTAAGAAAAAAAGTGACTCATTTATTATTAATCAATTGGTTACATAAATGTTAACCTTAAACATAAGAAAATTCTAGTGCTGGAGTGGAGCAGAATGGACTGCTTGATTCAGGGATTTTAGATGCAGGCCCATATTATCTGCTACTTTTTTTTTGTGCTGTTATTGAACCGATATCCAATATAATATCAGATCGGGATACAATATCCGATAAGGACACCTCTCACATATGTTTTGATTCATTCTTTCAACTGTTGGAACAAATAGTGCTTCGGTTTTATAATGCCTATCTGTAGAAGGCAATGTGGTAATTACGCCATAGCAAGTGATTTGAGGTACCCAGAACATGGTGGATGTATTGAGCAAGAGGGGGAGGACCCCCCATGATCCTGCAGGAGGACCCTATATTTGAAATGTCAGTATGACACCCACTAGCTAATTGGCACCTAGCCAGGAGTGTCATCAGGACCTGCAGCTTTGCCCTTATTCACTCTCAACAGGTGGCCCCATTGCATATACTGTGCATTCTGACAGTTGCAGCTCCTCTGATGGTTGAGTAGACTCTACTGTTGACTTTATTTTTTGAGCAGACCAAAACAACCATAAAATGAAAGGTAATTTGGCACCATGGCCTCATGGTTGGGGGCACTTCTGCTTTTGTAGGCTGTGGTGTTTACGACTGCATGCTATGTGTTTTGTGTTGTGAATGTTAATGGCTGGGTTTTCCCATAATCATGAAACTTTGCGAACAAAGGGGCTCACCTATGACATTGTAACTAAGGAGTACCGGGTAAGAAAGGGTGTTTCTTGAAACTTTTCCGATTTTGCTCTCTCCATTGTAAGGTGCCCCCCCTTTCGTAAGAGGAGTGAGCTGTCTGGCATCGATTGATAGACCCTCTGCCCCTTCGACAGGTCTTGCTCACAGACTGGTCAATAAAGTTTCAGTAAAGAAGTCATTCCATCCACGTAAAACTATGATTGCCAGAGAGAAAGGGATGATTATTATGGTCGTAATAAAGAAAATATAACACCTTTTCCGTAAAAGAACAGCCAGAGGTGTGCAGACACTGCCTGTTAAAGCATGCACAGTGGGATATGCAGAGTGAGAGAGTGTGTGCAATTGTGCAGAGAAATTTTAGAGACTATTGTTTTGGAATTGTTATTTTACTGGTACTGGTTTTTGCCATTGACTAGCTTTGATTGCATTTAACTGGGACACGTATCCCGGAGTTTCAGTATTGCTATGATTCAATTTTCGAAATCTAAATGAGGGGATCTGGCCCTCTATTTATACCAAATTAATGAAAAGTTCCTCCAAAAATGATGGTCATCAGTTATAGAAAAAGAGAAAGGGCGGGTCTCCAGAGTGATGATGTAAGAGTAGAATTACAAATGTCATTTTTATGAGAGATTGACATGTGATTGACCTTTGAAAATAATATTTGTGATAAAGGATTATCCGGCCCACATGCTACCTATTTAGAGCTTTTCACAGCATCTTGTCTCCATTCAGCTTCTTGAATGTGTGAAATGACATGAAAACAGATGGTGCCGAAGTGGGTGAGATCATAACCCCAGTCTCATATGATGAAAGGCCTTTGGCATCAGATGTGAAAAGCCTGTTCTCCCTTGACTCCCAGTTGATGACTTTGACCCACTGACTCTTCTTATTGCTGCTTTGACTGCTTTTGGTCTAGTGTTCCCAGACAGCAGATGCTGTCATATGTCTGCTGTCTGTTGTTAGGAGTAGAAGTCCGTTTTACCAAAGTACCTTCACGTCATAAGCACAGGGACATTACAAAAATTGTGGGTGCCACTCTTGCCAAAAGACAGCACAGATTTGAATTAAATCATTAAAATAGACAGGTTACTGCGCATATGTAACCACTGCTGGGTGCAAATACCATAAGATATTTTAAATGTGTAGAGGATGGTTTTGAGCTGCCATAATGATAGCAAGACAACGGTTCAGTTTTAGTATTTCATGTAAAGAGACTACATTGAATTCAAATCCAATTTGGCACAATGCAGTTTTATCTGATGCTTCCATTTAAAATAATATGTACTGGTTTGGCTGATCTGTAAATAATGATTAGAAGTGTCCGCGCACAAAGGTCCAGCACTAGCGTTGTCTAGCCATTATTCTGTGGTATCTCTGGCAGCCTTTGCCTCCTAATTTGTTTACAGGGGGTGGTCTGTATGTATCCGTTGCCATCACAATTGAACAAGAAAAGCCTTTGGCCCTGGGTTAAGCAAAAATATGCATGCCATTTTCCAAAGTGGATGTTGGGTCAGGGTACAATAGCTGCGATTTACACAGCCTGTAGCAGGCACAGCGGATGGGTCCATAATCATTGGCCCGGCAAAAGTACATGCAAATATGTGCTCCATAGGGAGCATTTGGGAAGCCGGTGGAACCCATTAGAAGGTGTGAGGTAGAATTGAAAGCACTATAACTATACTATTATGTTCTACTGCCTACTCAATACCGGTTTTAATTTTTTTCCTAGAGGGAATCACAAGAGGAGAGAGCAAGGTTTTTAATATAAATATTTGGTCTAGTTGCTTGAAAATTGGGGTGAGATTGGAGAGATCAAGAGTTAGGGTTCAACAATGAGTGGAAAAAAACAAAGCATATCATAGCTATCACAAGAGGTGATATGAAGCCCACTGCTTCAAAGTGGTGGTGAGGTGAGCGACCAATGTTTAGAGAGGTTTGTGAGGATGGTGAAAGCAAGTGACCCCATCAGCATCGTCATTAGCACCACTAACAAACTCCTCTGGGTGTGAGAGGCCCACTCAACGGGTCGCTCAATGGATCCATTACCAGGGCATTAAGTATGCAAGACAAGAACAGTAAAATGCAGGGAAACTGTGTGTGTGTGTGTGTGTGTGTGTGTGTGTGTGCATGCATTTGTGTGTTCATATAGATAACACTCTAAGTGCTGTCAAATATTTTTGGACATTTACTCCTTATTAAAAACAATGCATCACGCCAGATTCTAATGACATATACCTCTTTGGTCAAGGCAAACTAGCCACTCAAAGCAGATAGATTTCCATCATCTCACTTTGATAAACACTGGGGGAAGGTCAGATAATAGGCTTCAATATGCAGAATGTACAACACCCACCAACACTACATGCACACACACACACACACAAATACCCGCATACACACACATATTACTCATGCAGAGGTCCTCAAAGAGGCTAAAGTCTCTGTCTAATGGAAAAACCATTTTCTTAAGTACTTTGTTGCACCATCTGCGTTATTTGCACAGTAATTGCTTCCGTAGTCTTCAGGTTAGTTTGTAATCTCCAGGGCTGTTTAAATTATGGGGGACATGATAATAGGCTTTGATCTCTGTGTGCATGTTCAAAAGAAAAAAAATCAATGTTATTTCAGGCATTCATGATTTGCATTTTTGAAGGATATAGTGCTTTAAAATCTCAGAAAAAACCTCAATCTTTTCATGTTACCCATCTCCAGAATAAATACTCTGTACAAGATTCTCTAAAAGTGCACTTCCAAATTTAACGGTTTTCATAATGTCCCAAAGTGCCTTATCATGCAGAGCTTTTATTTATCTGACATATCATGCAGCAAGGCTGAAAGTGCCATGTAAATCCTATCACATGTTGACAGCTCTAAAAGCCTGAGGACATTATGGAATAAATCCAAACTGTACAAAAGATCAGCATCTGTCGGGGAAAAAGCATTTTGTAATCTGAGATGAGTATAATCTTGAGCTGGAAATATTCTTAATTGCAGGCATCTTGAGCCTGGATGATATCAATCCCACCCAGGCCATCTCCATTCCATCAAATCCAACAGAATACTGTAGTTGTGACGCAATGAAATAGGAGATGTTGCAGTAATCCAATAAAGGCATTAGTGTACCATTAGGAGTGTGCTTCCTGGCTTTGGAGGGACACACAGAGCCTTGTTTAGCCTAATAGAGCGTCCCTGTTAGCGTTTATTTATGGTAGCTAGATGTCAAACCACTTAGAGGTGGAATATTGCTTGTCCATTAAGGCTGCTGTCCAATGGTAAGCCTCGGAAACAAGATCTTAGGGCTTGGCATTAGTCCTGTCCTTTTGTCTGTGCCCAAAAGGAGAGAAAAAAAATACATAAAACCTGTCGAGTTTTTACTGTGACAATCAACACTGATTTGGAAAAAAGAGGTATAATCTATTATCTATCTATGAGCTGACCTCTTCATATAATTGGCTGAAATTAAAATAAACTGAAATACAAGTCCGAGTCATCCTACTTGCAGGAGTAAGGAGCGAGACAGAGAGAAAAAAACCCATTTCACATGAGTTGCAAAAGTATTTTCATGACAGTTTGATCAATTCCTAATTAATTTGTTGCTGCCTTCACTGGGTATGTAGCACGGACCGGAAAACTGAGGCTACTCGCTTTATTCGACACCCTCTTACAACTGATAACCCTGTAAGCTCTTGTAAGCTCTTGTCAATAAAAACATCAGATCACTTCCTTCAGTGCTTCACTGATTCTGGGCTTGTTTGATCTTGACACGCTGCTCTTTTACTTTCATGCCATCATGCACGGAGGAATGAGTAGCTTTGAATGCTTCTATAATGCCAATCTCTGGTATGCCTATGATATCTGGAGGATGCGCTTGTCAAACACAATAAACATCGAACCACTGTCATTTGGAAATGTAAAAGCAATGTCACAGAAGTTGTGGGGGTTGAATAACTTACAAGTGCTACTCAAAGCCAGTTAAAAAAAAAAGAGAAAAGAAACATGCTACAGGCAAGTTTGACATCAAATTGGAGGTTTGATTTCACTTGTTATTTGACAAAAGACCAGACATTTTGGATAGAGGCAGTTCCATATAGTAAAACACCTCAAATTTGACTTTGTTGAAATGATAAAAACTCGGAATAAAAAATCTTGAAATATATTACATCTGATCTGTGATTTGATTTTCATTAAAGGATTCCTATATATCGGAATCCAATGCTCTTTTCGCTCAAATATTGCATTTCTTTCCATTATTATCTTCATTTACTGTTTACATCATTAGTTTCTACCCAGTCACTATGTTTGTTTCTCCTGTAATGCAGCACAATGTTCATATTGAATATTTTGAGAAAAATTTAGAAAAATGATAAAGCAGGATATATTTTTGAGCAAATTGCACCTGGAACAAAAACCAAAGTGGCTGAGAAACTGTTGCCAGAGGTGAGAGCAATTATTTGACAGCATAAAATGAGGATGTCATGCCAAGTTCCATGAATGTGTGCCTACTCTACAAATGTCATCAATTCCCCCCCACTTCATGTGGATGAAGTTAGTTGATGAAGTTGATGAAGTTAGTTGATGTGTTACGCCAGGATCACACAACATACATTTCAGAACAAGGCACAACACACCCATCTGATCACGGCAGATTACTTAAATAATGGCTCTGTTCTGCTGCTGCAGCTCTCACACAAATCCATGTAGTCACTCCATTCACTGCTGCAGCTATTGCCGTTGACCTTATAGCATTAAAGATAAAAAAAAACCCCTCTTTCTTGGCATTCACTGTGTGAGTGTTTATCCTTTCGATATACTATAGGTCGGAAAATAGAGCCATTGTCCACATCATGTTGTGTTAAGCTTGATTTCTCATAAAGCGGAGTGAAGGAGTCATCTCTTGTACCGGCTGAGCGTCTATGCTGTCAATATCCTCTGTTTATTTAACACAATCTGACACATAGGCATCTTTAAATTGATCTGGGGAATGTGTTAAGGAATAGTGAAATGAAAAAAAAAAAATCGCCTGTTTTGCCTTTTACTATTGTAGTCACAGTATTGCTCCTTCCCAAATATTCGTATGAAAACGAATTGCCTTGAATTATGACCACAGCGAGTGAACGAGTGACTGAGCAGGCATGTGCATGTCGGGGAAACAGCAGCGGAACACACAGCTCAACGTATATCAGGCTTTAAATTGTAAAAAAAAACGTATTTGTGTCACAAGGGGGCAGGACGGCGGGGCCACTTGATGTATGGGCCTTCTCGGTGATTGATAGTCAGTGGGGAGCAGTCAGTGGGAAAGTTATGCCGTACCGTGTCAATATCAGTTTGTCTGCCTCGCATGCATAGTGATGCTCAGGGGGGGAAAAGTGTGGACTAAGTACCCTTGACATGACCACTTTACTTTTTTGCATGTTGGACTTGTAGTTTTGTATTGACATCACCGTGACACTTGGTGGTCCATGATGGCAGAGGGGGAAGGAAGCGGCCATCGGATTATTTTCTCCTTCCCCACCATTGTTCTGCCGATGTCCTCGGCCTTATGAGTAAACACACAAACATAGACCACACACACTGCTGTATTCTTCAACACTGACCATATGGCTACATTCCATTTAACACCCCCTCTCCTCGCCAAAGAAACCCCAAAAGCCCCTTCTCATATGTAGGAATGTGTGGCAACACGGTAGAGTCAATACGAGGGGCCCCATTTACCTCCCAATTACAATAGAGAGGATGATAGTTGCAATTATGTTTCTTCATACACACTCTGATTCGAAAAATGCCCAGTCATGTATGTCTTGCTACGCCTGAGTCTAATGCGATTTTAAAAACAATTACGTATAAAGCATATTCTAAACTGAGAGCCCATTCTCCCAAATCCATATTCAGCACCAATGCACATTTAGTTGCAATAAATGGACACCCTAATTAGCTTTAGTTATGGGCATTCACATTGCCATTTGACATTCTCAACACTTAATACAATCCCAGGAGACTGGAATAGCATAACATTAGGGGAAGGCTGTATCAGTGGGAGGGAGGGCTGTAAATCAGGCACCTGAAACTCCATTAGCAATTCCAGCCAGCAGGGACGCCAGTGTGATTACTGTGGGGCCGCCTGCTCTCCACTAGCTGATAATGATGACTCATTCAGATGGCTGATTAACAATGACACTGAGTCACAGAATGAACGCTGCGATGGAATGTATCTAATTTTCTTTTATTGTCTTATTACTATTTTCAATAAACACTGAGGATCATTAGCCATAAATATAAGTGCGCTTAATTTGTTCTCCAAATGCAACTTTTAGTTTGACACCATTCTTCTGCTTTAAGCTGACATAAGCAATACTTTAAATTGCTCTCGGTGAAACCAATCATGTGGAGGATCATTTAAAGATATTCAAATTGCTTCATTATTTGTGAAAACAAAGATTCCTCACAACTAAAAAGAGGATAGATGATTGTCTCCCATATCCCACAGGCTGTTTCACACCACACTGTAGCTGATGATTACCATCATTACCATTACTAAACCATTACCAGAACTAACTACTACTGTTGCTTTGTACCTTAACAATCAGATGTGTTGCAAAATCAAATGTCAGCATGTCAGAAAGAGATGGTGCTGCACCAAGAGTCCATTTGGATCCAACCTCTTTGGTGCAGTTGTATTTAACTCATCAAATGTTGGCCATTGGACAAAGGAGCAGGAAGTCACAGAAAACAAATGGCTAAATTTAACAACAATTTCTTCGAAAATCTCAATACTGATGTACCTTTGCACCTTTAGTGTTTAACTAGGATGATACAGAGAATATGCAAATTAGCATATTTTTGCATCTACTCTGGTCTTGACATGCTCAGACTGTAACATCATTTTAAATGCAGATGCTGATAAGTGAAAGCAAGGCTTTTCACATAGTTTTGAAAAGTGCATCCTTGAATTTATTTTTGAATGTGCTCGTTGTTTGTTAAATTCACAGTTTTGTGCAATGACATGGAGGGACCAAAGTGATTTCATTAAGATGGGTCTGATTAGTTTAATGTTGTTCCTTTCTGTGTCTCCTAACAATGTACTTGTGATATCCCAAACTAAATAATTTCTTCATATTTCATCCATTTCTGCATCACAGATTATCTATTAAAAAAAATAATATTTTGAACACAATGCCTCTTAATAATGCCGCTGTCATCTACAAGTTAAATACCAGAGAGAAGTATGAATAATGTGATCATAAATTTTTATTTGCCCTCATTTAACATTATCATTTATACCCTTGACACAGGTGACAAAGGGTCATGTGTGTCCTTTCGGCTCAATTCACCTGCCATTTAACCTGATTGCCTTGGTTGGCTTCATGCACTCAGTCTTCAGCGCCCAGAATAAATATTAGCTCGCCCCTTTTGCCCATCCATGCTATAGAGGCAGACAGCACAACCACAATAACGTAAGAAATAAACCTTCATAAATGAACATGTAATAAAGGGAAATGTTTGAATATTAAATGTGCCTACTTTCATGTGCCCGCGCTCCTACTTTTATTACACGTGTACAATCTCATTGGTCAGGTGCAGTGTTAGAATGAAACCGCTGTTGTATTGTAATATTTTTATGAGCACAATTAAAGCTCTGTTTTTTCTTTATCCTGTCAGGCTGCAGACTGAAGTGGGAATTGTGGTTGATGATATGTGAACGAATAAGCACACACACACAGACACACACACAGAAATACAGCTCCCACCGTGCTGCGCTTTGATGCTTTACCTTTTTCCCGGTGGAATAGCGGATGAGACACTGCCACCAAGTATGTGTCACAGAGAAGAGGAACGAATGACAAGAGATGGAGACACAGAGAGGGCGAGAAGTTGAGGAAAAATAGGATGGCAGATGGAATAATGGAGAAATGAACGGATATGTGCAGAGGAGGGAGAAAAAAACTGAGGTGCGGGTGACACTAGGTGTGGACTGACAGTTCTAAGATGTTAGGTGTGGGCACACAGAGAAAAAAAAGGGTTTGAAACATTTGAAAAGAGGCTTTCCAAATGTGACACATGCAATACGGGCTTCAGAAAGAAAATGCTTTAAACTCTCAGGGATGGATTCTACATCTGTCGACAAAACACAATGTGTCACCACATGGGTAATTGCAGCACAACAACAAAAGGAAATATAGCATCCATATTACTAACAATACACACTCACACTTCAGCGTGCCTGTATCTAATATATTTGACGAAGGGACTACAATTAGACATTGTTCTTTTGTGTGCTATTGCTCATTGATTTACCACAACTTAGCTTTGACAGAATCAATATTTTCACAGTGTAATAATAGCTGTATTGTCATAGGAGCGGCCCTGTTACAGAGACCTCATTGACTTACATATTTTTTCTTATTGCTCTGCACAATAAAACAAACTAGCAGTTCAAATCGGCAATTGTGTTTTACTGTTTGCCTCTTACTGTGTTTGTCTCTCTCTCCCCAAGTCTGTCATTTGTAAGTCAGTGGGCGTGGTGAATCCTCTAACCCTCCCAAACATATCATCTCTCCTAATAACTTCAGTCAGTTCAGCCACAATAGATCACATCTCTCTGGTCTTTCTTCACTTGATTCGTTTGGTTAGGAATCTGGTGGAACACAAGGCCACACGCTTTGAAGATTGTCTTGTTGAGAAGGCCATGTGCTCCTTCACAAGCTGGTGGTTACCTTTCAATGATATACTGTAGATAGACAGGAACTTCGATTGATCCCTCAGGGAGGTTACCCCAGGGATAATCGAGTACCATCTTCCTGTGGTTAGAAAGATGAAAGATCTACAGGGGTATCGAAATATATATGCATGAAAATGCAATTGCACTGCAACTACAACTAATTCAAAAGTTAGGGCTGCTTTCTATTTATTGCTCCACAAGTGCCTGAAAATGGTAAATGTTTACATTGTATTAAGCAATGATTCTTTAGTTTGAACAGCACTTGGGCGTGTACCAATGAATCAGTTTGAGATGGGGTTGAAGTACATTGTGAATCTGAAATAAGTTGCATGTGAACATAAAAATATTTTTTTTTCTTTCTTTGCACAGTAGAAAACAGAAATAAAAGGGTAAGTGACACAGTTTCTAAGAGAACTAAATTGTAAGTGTATACGTTTAGTTTAGTTTTATTTGGATCCCCATTTGCTGCAACAAAACTGCAGCTATTCCTCCTGCTTCCTTTCATGTATGGCAAAAAAGGTCACCATGGCAAAGGGTCAACAATAAAAGTAAATACCGTAAGATGAATGCAGCAACAAAACACCAATTTTCAACAGATATTGTGTCACTGTGCCAAAACTGTAATCAAACAAAGCTCGATAAACTGCACAGGGTCAATAGTCTGGAAAAGATCCAATATTTGTGCATGAGGTTGGTTGTTTGCCAGAGGGCAGGTTGGGCCACACTGAATTGACAAGATTTGTCATTTGTCAGATGAGATTAGGAGTGAGACAGCAAGATTCAGATTTTGTATGAAAACTGTGCTGTAGAGCATGTAAGGTGGCATTTATTGTTGCAGCTCTAAGTATATCTAATAGTTTTGACAACGTCTCCATGTAGTAATTTGTATGTATGTATGTACGTATGTATGTATGTATGTATGTATGTAAGTGTGTATATGTGTATGTACGTATGTACGTATGTATGTATGTACGTACGTACGTATGTGTGTATGTATGTGTGTATGTACGTATGTATGTGTGTATGTATGTATGTATGTATGTATGTATGTATGTATGTATGTATGCATGCATGCATGTATGTATGTATGCCAGTCAATTCAGCTGCAGTTGAAAGACTATGAAAGCTCATTCAATGGATTAGGTTTGGTCGCAAGGAAAAGAAAACATCAGGGATGAAAGGTCCACTTCAGACCTGCATTGAGTCAATACAATGTGTGGAATATAAGCCATATCAGTCTTCCTTGAGACTACCTGCGTCCCACAGCACACAGCCTGATAAGCTTTCTCTTACTGCTTCCTCTAAGCCCCAGACGCTGTCAGGCATTAGCTACGGTAACATGGATCCTGACAGGAAGTGGAAATTACTCAGACACTTCAGTCTCTTTTGCCTGCTTTGCGCTCTCCACTGGTCATTTAATAGGAAATGGTGATACAAATGGTGAGTGTCTTCTCAGTTTTAACTGAATCTGTGTTAAAGGTGCCATCGCGTTGGTTTGAATAAAACTGAAGCTGCATCGGGAGGTTGACGGCAATACTGGACTATGTTTTCATTCAGAGATGCGTAAAACATCCTCTTTGTGTCATGGCCAGTACGTCCCACCCACACCCACCCACTCAACCACCCCTGCTGAGTTTAAACACATACAGTTGTTAAAATATAATGCCCAAGGATAGTTTGAATATCCTAAAACTTTCCTTTTTGATGGAACTTATTTTTAGAGGCAACTGCCTCTGACTTCCCTTGAACCATCCCGTGCTTGTGCATACTTTATACTTTATGCTTAGATTTCCCATGATGCACCGAGCTCCCAAATCCTAACCATCTGTGCACACACACACACACACGCACACACACACACACACACACTGGACACACTGTGTCCGGAATTGTTAACTACCTCCCTTACCCTATCTCATATTATTTCCACATCACTAAAACGGGATGTTTTTGTGAACAAATATGTGTGATGTTCATGAAATAAATAAAGTTATGTTCAAAAAAAGACGTCGTGCATCGTTTTTCTTTTTCTTCTTTGGCGGCACCACTGAAGACGCAATGCATGATGGGATATCCACCACTCATGAGTGCCTATCGGATGGTCAATACTTTTTGCGATGCTTTATGGGAAATTTTTGAATGGTTGAATTGGATCAGCAAGGTTTCGGACACCACTACAAAATGGCATAACCTTTATATAGAGCTCAATATGGGGGTTAAGGGGCGATTTCAGACACAGCCTAGCTCTCCAACTTTTCTCTCCTGTATTAGTTTCCCCTATGCGGAGGTGGGAATAGTTGAGGTGCAGCTGCAGGGGGGGGGGGGGGGG
>CAESWR010000282.1:64956-78599 GCA_903171835.1 Mullus surmuletus | reverse complement strand
CCAGGATGGGCCCTCATTGATTGGTGTTCCTTGTCACCCAGCCTGTGCCGGTGAAACTTCAAAATTGTATTTTTAATGCAATCTTCTTCAGAGTGTTGTGGTTATGCATTTAAATGAAAATATTGCAAACAAAAATGCACGGGCAAAGCTTGAGTGAAGTTTGTAGCTTAGGAGCTTAGCTGTTCTGTAGGCCCAAATGCAAATGTGACCAACTTTAGGATATTTGGATCGTGGTGCTTAGGCAATCAAACTGTGAGGGAGATGAAATATATTTTTAGAGTAAACCATTACGTTGTGTGATGTGCAAGCAAATCAAGAATGAAGCAGCATGTCTGTACCATTTTTCCTTTTTATTTTATTGTTTTTCTTTCAGCAAATTATCATCCTCGCTGTGAAGGCCACACATTAATTTTTCAAGTCTCAACATCTGCTGTTTATAATCCTGCTCAATAAATAATCACGCATTGTTATAGAATTCTGAGCATCATTATCTTGTTGTGTTATTAATTATGCACCATTAACTTAATAGTTTTGTTCGTAATTTATGATCAAGTGTTCCCATTACCAGCTATTCACTCTGTGTAGGAGGGCATATAATATGTTTGGTTTCCAAGAAGAAAATTGGCATGGCCTTCCAATTAAACCTTGGATCTTTCAATGAATTATAGTAATGGGGGGGAAAAAACTACATCACATGAAAGAAAAGGAAAGAATAGGAGAAATCACAGAATATTTATTAAAATATATCTGCCTCTGTTCCAGATCACATTTCCACAAAAAATATTGAAGTACTGTAAATGCTGCAAATATATAACTGACATCTCCAAAGGAATCTTAACACGTGGCTGTTGGTTTGGGAGTCACACCTGGAACATAGAGACAAATGATAACTATCAAAATTAAGTGGCCTGAACTTCCTGGTCTAACATCAGAATCCAACCAAAGTACTCAATGACTCTGGGAACGCGGCTAAACAGCTGCATAAGTCTTGGAAAGTGTAATCACTGCCACATTCAGTGTGTGTAGAACTCTTTATTTATTATTATATATACATTTTTTTACGTATTTGTTCACATTATTTGCCTTGACTGCAATGTGATGACTTTAAACTGTAACTGGACCATTGTGTCAGCTCTTTTATTGATTGTAAATCACCTGTTTATTTGATAGATCACCACTAATGTTGACATTGCAAGGTTTGATGAGTTTGGCCCAGCATCTTTTATTTTGATTTTATGGACG
This sequence comes from Mullus surmuletus, assembly GCA_903171835.1. Taxonomy (NCBI): domain Eukaryota; kingdom Metazoa; phylum Chordata; class Actinopteri; order Syngnathiformes; family Mullidae; genus Mullus; species Mullus surmuletus. The sequence goes on along the minus strand of CAESWR010000282.1, from coordinate 77,357 downwards.
TTTTGTTTTCTGATTATTTTGTTTGGGTCTTGTGTGAAGTTATTAAACACAAAGGTTATGACAAATGGCACTGCAGCTGCAGGTGTGCGGCACAGTGCAGAGGCAATGTTTCTGCAGAAGGTTACGCATGCATAATACTCGATTCACACTGTTGATAAAAACAAAGGGGGATTATTCACATTTGTTTCAGCTCCACACCAGCCTCTGCTCTGGCTGCAGACTTTGAAAACAGCATGAGGAGTGTGAGGGTAAAATTATCTGACAACTGGCTGTCACTAACTCGAGTTTGGGCCTAATTGGGTATAAGAATCCCATTGTTAGAGTAGAGACTGCATACCTGAGTAATTTAAACTACATTTCATTTTTACCATAGAAATATATCTGATACTGTGACAAGTGATTTGGGAAAGCTGTTACTTTCAATACGCACTCCCTGTTGAATATTAAATATTCATTACTGAACATCAAAAGCTTAAAACATAATATTTGTTGTGTATGCAGTATTTGAAGTTGAACCATTTCTTCCCCCGCTACAGTTTAACTGAAATGCAACGTGTGAGGTGAGGAAATCAAAGCCACGAAACACAGACCATTTTCTCTTTGCCTCGCAGGGCCCCTGGGGCAGATCCATTGTTACAAAAATAGATGATCCCCCCCCCCCTCCCCCCTCAACCCAAGAAAGTTTGTTTAGCAAGGGTATAATCACTTGAGAAAATACCTACATTTTTTTTCGACTGCCCTTTTCATTTGCAATATGCTTTTACTAAGACTGTTTGGTATATTGTTACAATTAAATGAGGTGTGCATTATAACCACAAATGATGCTGTCTTGCTAACCTCACATACAATCAAATAACAACAAGGGCTCAGTTGGGGAGTTTAATTCAGGAATTTTCCAGTTTGAGTTTTAGTCCTCCTGGACTCTATAAACACATGCTCTGAAGGGTTCACGCACGTTTTTTCTGAGTTTTCCCATTATTTTTGCCACTGCACTATTTTTGGACAACTTGACAACATGCAAATGTCTTTCAGCTGGCAAAGAGCGTCGGCTGAGTAAATGACTAATCTTGTTAGTGATTGCCAAATCTGCGACTGCATCATTACACCTTTTGTCTGCCTCCCTGTACAAGTGCCTTAGTGGCACATTCACAGGCAGCTGCCTCTTGACCGTACAGTCTCCTGTATGATTTTGTCAACATACTACACAGCCGTGGTGTTTTCTGGGTGGAGAATCAGCATGGTCTGTTTTTGGTCCATCTTTCAAAATAGAGACAGATTCTTACTTCCATTTTGTTATACAAAGTGCTTAAAGAAGTGCCGAACGGAGGGGTTCTACCAGAGGAAAAACCCTGTATTGGCTGCTGACTAAATTAATTGAATACTGTGAGTATATTAAGTACTCACATATACTCCATTAATGAACAGCTATGACCCTTTATGGCAGGTTTGAATGCCCTATTACACACATGCACATTATTCATATATAAAACACCAAAATATCCAGATTATATAACCATTGCTCACAATAATTAGGAAGTCTGTTGGAGTGTTGAAACATTCTCATCGATTTATTATCTAGGCAAAAGAGAGCTGGAGTGCATCTGGTTACGCATATGAACTTGGCTGAATGGCTGCAAGGATGCATGTCATTTGAAGTAAGCACACAAGTCTGAGCACTTGAATCCTCCACTTAATTCCTTGCAGTTAACATGGGACTTATGGAGCAACCTGTACCATATCTAAATTAAAAGTTGTTAAATGCACTCAAAGTCAAAAGTTTATAATGTGTCATGTCTGATTTGTTCATATTTGCGCTTGTAGCTCTTAATGGCATATTGATCCTTTTACCATGTAGTAGTTACAATTTCTACAATATTGTAAGTTTTGGCTATCACATGTCCATGCTTTTGTTCTTACTTTTTAATTCATTTCCAAATGTGCAACTAAAGCAAACTGGGATTGTGATGTAGCCTAATCATTTTCCTTATTTTAATTAAGTAAAACACAAGATATGTCAGCTGTTTCATTCAACCAAAACCACAATCTCTGTTTGCTGTTTGTAAATCTTCTAAAAGAAGACGGCGGGTAATATATTCCACACCACAGTTGCTTTTGCCATCACATAACATTTGGGTACACACGATAAATGTGCTGAAAATATAATTTCTATGACGGGATGTCCACCTGATTCTGTGTGCTCTGGCTGAACCTTAAAACTGCTTGTATACATCTTTCCTGATTCATATTTTCCATTCATATTTACAATGTGTCTTCATATGTGTCTCCAATTTTTATGTAGTAATTGTATATACTCAAGGACTCTGTTTCTTGGGAGACAGACTTCTCTGGCGCACTGATCATTATTTTTGATTTCTTGTTGAATATCCATTATCAGCGCTTTCAGTCGAAGAACAGTGACAACATTGTTTTTCTCTACGTATTCACATCGGGGCTTTAATTGTGTATTTTACCTCAGTTTGTATGAAATAAAACAAACGTGTTTAGCTAAATTGCTACACACATATTTGTGTTCTCTGTAATGAGGTGAAATAATCCATCTGAAAAAATGTTGTCATCAATCTTGGGCTTGTCTCCCTGAGAAAGGCCCTTGTTCCAAGTTTAAAAAACAATTGTGACTGATCATTTAAAACTAAACCAATAACAGAATTTGCACAATGAGCATAGTATTTCATCATATTCCATCTGCGTTGCATTCGACGGTGAAAATGAGCTGTCAAGAATGTACCCGTTAAGAAGAGAATAACCCACACCTCCCTCAGATCCCATTTGAAATCCTCTAGAAAGGCTCGGGTTGCAGTAAAGAGCTTCTCCATTCCCTCCCTACATGTATGTGCTGCGGGTAATGACGGAGATGAGAAGTGTCAAGGCGATCTTTCCACCCTCCCCCGGAAGAATTAGCATTAGCATAATGGGCTTTTTAACACAGCACCTTACCTGCCACAAGGCCCTGCGGAAGCTATTGCTGTCCGTGGCCATTAGTGGCTAACTGGCGGCGTGCCAGTGCTCACCTTTCAATTCAAAACAGAGGGCAGCGGGAGGGGTGAGAGACAAAGAGGTCATCAATTTTTCATGTGCAGTCAGTTTATCACTTCAGAAAAAGAGGATAATGACAGAAATTGTGTTACAGCAAGTAAGGACAGTCAGATGTCCTCGATCTTTAGAATATTTAGCAAAGAAAAATGTATGACGAACACTTTTTGTTTTTTCTTTGCTTCGTTAATAGCTGGACACAAAAAAAATAAGAAGTCTGCGCCAAACGTATCAAGGGCAGTGAGGTGGCAGATCAGCAGAGGTTCTTGAAGTTGCAGAGAACAATGGCAATGTTGTTTACAATGAACATTTAGTGTTTGAGGAGTGAGAATTGGCCAATGTTTGGTCAGGTTAATGGAAAGTCTAGACAGCAGCTGATTCATTTGAGCGTTAACGGGTGACTTTGTTGTCCGCAGTTGTTCTTTGATTGGAGACCTGCCCTCATTTGTACTGCTTTTGCATGTTTTATGGGTGTCTTTCTTCTTCCCCCCCGTGGGCCTGCCTTGCAAATTGCATTGTATATGTGCCAACCACAAAACAGCCATTCCTGATGTCGCACTGTGTGTGGTTGAATAAGAGTATGTGAATAAGTGAGAATACAGAGGTTATTGATAATAGTGGTGCACAAATGTCTAGGTAAAATAGCAAAGAATAAAACAGTAATTTTCTCTGCATTTTACTAATAAGTGGTACCACTGATTGCTACATCAGTCAAAGGGATAGTTCAGATTTTTTCATAGTTCATCAGCAGTGACTTTTCCCCCCAGTGCGTCCCTTGAGCAGAGTTCTGGCCCGGTTTTGGTGTTGCAGAAAGTAATTGCGTCCAGTTGCTGGGGTCACAGGGATAAAGCGCTTTGCTCCAAAAAACAGCGTGCCAAAAAAGTCAGACCTTGCAATCAACCAGTACTATCACCTGGAAGGAGGCGGGGTCGCAGTGGTCTCCTTCTGAGCATGTAAATGCCGTGAAACAGGTGATGACTTTGTGCGCAGTGATACGAATGAAAGGAAAATAATGCCGGGTGATTGCAAGGTCTAACTTTTTTTGCGGCCAAGAATTTGTGATGCAAATGGATTACTCTTTTGAATGCATGCTGTTTTTTAGAGCAAAGCGCTTTATCCGTGTGACCCCAGCAACTAGACGGAACTCTTTTCTGCAACACCAAAACCGGGCCAGAACGTCACTGCCAATGCACGACACTGATGGTGAGGATCTCATACAACTTCATGTCAACAAATCGGAACTATCCCTTTCGGATTCAGACCGCTTTAGGTCTGTTGCTCAGGACCAGCCAGGCTCGGCTTATTAATGTTCTAATGCCCCACCTCTTGTGAACTGTACACTATGTTTCATTTCTGTCAAAAAAAATCACCTGAACATCAGCATCTTACTAATGAAACAACAAAAGCCTCTCTCATTTGTAATGTGTTTTACATTGACCAGCCTGTACATATGAGCAAGTGATTAATTTCAATTCAACCTTATTTATATAGTGGCAATTGATTAGTTATTTCTAGGCACTTTCAGAAGGAGGAGGTCGAGACCCCATGCTGCAAGTGTTAATTTACAGAGACCCAACATATACCCCAAGAGCATGAACTCGACAGGGGCTGAGTAAAACGCCCTTCAACAGCTCAGAGTGGGTGGCTGTCTGCCTCTGGGATTCACATGGCTTCTCTTTTCTGAACCCGGTTGGTTGAGGCAAACGGCACCAAGTAAAAATGCTAATTTTAATGAGCAAGGTGCTGACCTTTGTCAATGTGAGCGTGCCCACATATCACTATAGTTATAATCTCTTTCTATATGGATAACATTGAAATGATTTGTTAATTGTGTTACCTAAATTGGCATCATTCCAAGTAATGGGCAGACAAACCTCGAAAAGTGAGCTAAAAATTGCTCAATGGTGTCATGTTGCTCTCAATATAATTGGAGCCACAGTTTCACCTGTGTGATAGCGAATACTTATGAATACCGCGTTAGTTAGAAGTGGAGTTGTGAGATCATTGATGAGGGCATCAAAGGAGCGGCTGCACTTAATTAACGCTTCAAAGTGCGCTCCCACATACAACGTTTGGCCAAGGCCAGAAACACTATGGCACTGTAGCACTTTATAGCACCGCTAATCCTCTCCCTGGCTTGCACCATCACTTCACTTTGTACATTAGGAAGCACAGCACATTTATGAATGCAGAAAACAGTTTTGGATATAAATAACTTTGGCTGGAAAGATGGCGAGACATGGCATATGAGAGGGCACATGATGATTTTACATTCCATTTTCATCCTTTCAGCCATTCATCCACTATAAGCTCGGAGCTCAGCTGCGTGCTGTAGCTCACACTGATGGGGTGGAGATTTTTTGTGAGCTCACTCTTGAACAATTCAGATGAGATTCTCTGGAATGATCTTGGATCTAAACCCTCTGACATGTTTTAACATGAGAACATTGAATAATGATGAAAAGAGAGGAGTTATCATGTCTTCTGTGGCAGATCTGCTCTCAGATCGTTTCCAATGTTGTATTGGCCTCTGATAGCAACAGGTTAGCCAAGTTTTAAGTTTTTATGGATTGACAGTGATAACCTACCTCAAAGATCCTCCACAGTGAGTAATATAGTGGACTGCCGCTGAGGACGAAGCAATGAAATCCAGAAATAAGGCGTTAGGGCACAACATTGCCAACCTGTCTATGTTTCTCATCCTATGTGTGTCTGCTTATATGTTGTTGTTGGGTTGAATAAAAGCCACAAACATCTTGTGTGGAGGCTGTGCTGCTTCAGTGTACCATCACATTAATCCAGTCGCCAATCAATGCCTCAACTTCCCTTGACCTGTTTATACTTTTCCACATGGCGATGTTCCCACATGGCGCTCTCTGGCTCTCAGCTCATGACACCACACTGTATTTTTTTTTGCTTTCCCTTGTCATACGTGGACAGTGAAATGTAACAATTATTTTTAGCCTTTCTTTCGGAGGTGCCATCCCCAACAGATAATGAGGGCCTGGTGCTCATTACTGTCGCTGGAAGATAGTGAACTGTCACAAATGGGGGAGACAAATGTAGAGCAGCCCCTCACTGTCTCCCAAATGAAAATAATTACACTCCAGAGCCCCCTCACCTTGTTCTCATTACTCACTTGGTGCAAATGAGAGTATGTGAAATGTGTGTCTGAGGTACAAGAAAAGTGAAAAAACGGAAAGAAAAAGGCTGTTTAGTCTGGACCGTACCACGCTATCTCCAGTGGTAATCATTCACCTGATTACAAAGCCTGCAGACTATTGCCCTATGTTACTATAATGATTTTGGTTTTTTTTTATTACACACCATGAGTGCTTGTAGAAGTGTTTTTTAACCATATCACACAAAATGCTGCAAGTAAAAAAATAGCCCAGGAGTTACTTAGGTGGAGACATGTAGTTTTGCCAGTTGTCCTTTCATGATATACTTATTGTACTTTTCTTGACTTCCTAGGAAGAATAATGCTTCATTGTGTTGTAGTGAAAACACAAATGGTAATCCAAAAGAAAATCACCCTTACTGTGCAACTAGATTTTGGACTGATGGTTCCCCCATTCAAAATTCCTATTCTGCCACACAAGAGACAAAGAGACATAATGGTGACTGCATTGTTCATTACCTGTAAATGTTAAATAAGGAGGCAAAATGCTTTGTCAAAAATGTTTTGATTCATGATATACTTACATGTATCTATTTTATGAACATCTTAAAGTGTTTTGGTTGCTGGCAGTATTTGTTGTTGTTGTGTTGTCAGTGCTATGAAAGAGATCACGCTCCTAATGTTTTTATCGTAGGATATGGATGCAGTGAAGTGTTGATCCCCCCCCACCGTCCCAAAATACCTTAAAAATCTTAAAAGTGAAATACCTCACTTTGATCTCTTGAGACATAACTAAACTTTGTTGGCATCACCAAAGACTGGCTCAAATAAAATGCTGTACTGACATTGCTGGAGACAGTCACCGATTCACCTGCACAGCAAATTCCAGCATGAATCAGAATAATGGTCAAATTCCAACAATCATGGAAAATCCCTTCTTGCAGTTGCCATACTCCAACATCGTGATTGCTAAAAACCCAACTAAGACCTATGCCATATGCTTGTATAGACCAAAATATTAGGTCACTCAAACATGCTAGCTGGAAAATGCACCTGGACAGCTTAATGCGGACAAGGGGCCTTGAATAATGCTTGCATTTATTGGTGAAGGAAGAGACAAATATGATGATACAAGTGATGAGAGATTTGAACATAACATTGACATTGATTTATTGACAGACAGAAGCATGCTGTGTGCTATTGATGGAAGACCATCATGATGATGTAGTATTGTCAATATGATGAGAACTATTGCATAAAATAATATGTATTTTATATCAGTTTTATGTTATTTATGTTACAATATTCCTGGTTAAAGGGGAATTTTCCCAAAACATGTAAAAATGTATAGTTTGCATGTAAACATAGTAATTGTTTTCACTGACAATTCAAAGGTAAATACTGATAACTCCACAAGGAAAAGGTAAAAAGAAAAGGACAACCACCTCAAAGTCCACTCTCCCCTGCAAAGAGAAGATCAACATCAAATATTGAGCACATTTCTGAAGCTGTCCTCGCAGATATTTTTTGCCACCATTAGAACTACCTGAAATGGCAAAGGTCAACCCATATTAAGAATCATGCCTGCCCTTATGCTGTCACCGAAGACTGCCACCAAAAAAAAAAATCTTTTAAGGAAATGCACCTTTCTCCCATCCTTTGAATGTAGAAAGGATTTACAATCCCCTGGGAGTGAAACCTTTGTCTCTAACTGCAATACAGCTATCTAAAGCTGAGGGAGTCAATTATTCTGAGTCAAAAAGAGGCCACCAGAGTGAGTGTCAGAGTCATTACTTATGAATGTAAGAATCCATTGATTATTGATTTGCAGTTCCCTTCAAACTTATATGTATTTAATGCCTTGAGAACTTTAAGTGAGCAGATTCTAGGTCATTGTAACTCTTGAGAGATTCACTCTGATGTTTGGGGTGCAATGCTCTTAGTAAGCTGAAAAACACAAGTGCTCAAAGCTCACTTTACTCACTGCAAGACACAATTACAAGGACACATCAAATATGTATAAGTGTAAAACAAAAATGCCTCCATGTAGTCAGCTATACACAGAAACACTAATTCCAATGAACATTAGAGCCCTACAGCATGAAAGCAACTTAGACGCCATGATGCTTGAGCTAATGTTTTGAATGCCTCAGCTCACTTGGTTGAGTGGTCAGCCCACTTTTGTAGGTGCAAGGTCATAAGCAGCTCTGTGTTCAACTCCCTGTCCAGCAACCTGCCTGTTGTCCTCTTCTGCCTCCCTTTTCTGCCACTGTCTAGCTGTCCTGTATGATTAAAAAAGCTAAAATGCCCCCAGCAAATTAAGATGTAACTACATGATATAACACGCCATATGAAATATAATTTGAACTGAATGCAATGGGTCAGAGCTCAAATGTTGTGGTTCATCATTAACTTCAATAGTTGTGGATTAATTCAATCAGCGTTAACCATTTAATTCAAAACCAGGTGGTTTGGCATAGGAATAACTGTCAGGTATGATACAGGTAAAGTCAAGCTCAAGTTTCAAAATGTAGGCCGTAGAGGACATGAATGTCTACTCAAAAAACATGTAGGAGTCAGAGAAATATTCCAGCCTGGAGCAGACTGCATATACTCTATAACGAGAAATTGCTCAGAGTGCATACACCACTGCCAACACTGAAATACCTGCCATTAGATGCATATTTCCCTCCACAAAATCCAGATTTTCATTTTTATCCATAAAACATGACACCCTACCAGCGGTGGCAACATTTCTCAAAATGCCCATAAAATGAATACAATTCAGGCGTGGTCATTTCTTAAAAATACTGTTATTTTTTGACTACCATCTACTGGAATTTACTCACACAGTTGCAATTTGGTTTGAGATCTGCCACATGTCATAACCGACCCTCTACCAAGTTCCCGTAAAGTTGTCTCACAGTTGACATTTCTCACACTTCAATACAGAAAACAATTAAAAGGGTTGGTTCGGATTTTTTGACATGAAGTTGTATGAGATCCTCATCATCTGTGTTGTTCACCAGCAGTGACTTTTCCCCCACTGCTCCCTGTGAGCGGAGTTCCAGCCCGGTTTCCGTGTTGGAGAAAGTAGTTCCGTGTGGTTGCTGAGGTCACACGGATAAAGCGCTACTTTCGACCAGCTGAAGTAGGCAGAAGGAGACCGCTGCGCTGTGAGAGAAGCCGTGTTGCAGCGGTCTCCTTCCTAGCACGTAAACGCTGTAACACAGCTGATGATGGTGCGTGCAGTGATACGAAGGGAGGGAAAATAGTGCCGGGTGATTCCGAGGTCAGACTTTTTTGTGGCAAATAATTTGTGATGCAAACGGATGACTCTTTTGAAGGTATATTGCTTTTTTGAAGAGAAAAGCTTTATCCGTGTGACCCCGGCAACTAGTCGAAATAACTTTCTGCAACGTCTAAACGGCATTAATGCAAGGAAATGCAAGGTACTCTTTAAAATAATGCTAACTTGTGATTTACAAGCCATTGACATGCCCGCTCTAATGTGGATTTATCATTGTGACAGACCAGCTAACCAAACTCCATCTGCAATTCTCTGTCCACACGTCATTCCTTTGTTGGGGGTTTGACATTTTTAGTCAAAGCCGCAACAAAAACTTACCATTTTGCAAAGAAAGTGCAGCTGCCTCTTTGCTAGAGCAAAAACAGACACTGTGAGACATGTGGGGATGTGCGTCGAGTAGAAGGTGGAGGCATGAATAGAAACAGTCCCTTACCGCCATGTTGGCTCAGACACCAGATAAACTTGTTGGGGACAGTTTGAAGTGCATTCACTCTGTGAGAGAGAGAAAAGCATGGAGCAGTGTGGCCAGACTTCATTTCCGTTATATGTAATGTAGCTTCTATATAGAGAATGTGCATGGCTAAATGACAACAAAGCTATATTTAGTGAACCATGTAAAGCTTAACAAGTAGGCAGAAGTAGGCATGGTTTAATCTCGCTTTTAGTAATTACGTAAACTAGACACAAGGAGGGATGCACTGGTGTGGGTGTGATCATAGTAAATTTGTACGCAACCTCTCTGTGGAGAATGGAATACGTCTGACTGCGCACTTGCCCAAATCCATCAAAATCTCAATTGACTGGACTCCACTGTGCAGATGGCAGAAGTGGTTTGAGCTGCTGTGATTGCGATACAACTTTGGGACATAAAAATGACTCTGTGCCAGGTGTGTCTTGATGAACGGTGCCTTGCTGCGCCCTCATTCTGATCTTGGTGCAAGCCAGCCTTCCGAATTTGCATGTGCACGCAGCGGGGCTTGCACTCAGATGTAGTAACGCCAGGATTTGCACTCAGACTAGAATTGCGACAGTACAGAAATAAAGCTGTTTGTGTCAGCATTGGCTAACACAGACACATTCGGATCAGATGGCTGTACTGATACTAAATGGATTATTTTTGCTTTTATCGCAAGGTATTAAAAACTTCAAGGACAGTTTTACTTTGCAGCTCACATATTGTAAGCGAAGATGGTCTTGTGTCTGAAATCACACATCCTTAAAATCATGCAATGGTTTATAAAGGACAAAAACAAACTGTAAGAGAGTTGATTTAATGTCATATCATAGCACTTGTGGTCGCAGTGCTAGTACCATTAGATGATCCGAATTCAATCAAACCTAAATCCCCACAATATTCAGAAGAGTCACCATTCAGTGACATTTCTGACATTCATGTGCTTAGACAGCAAAAGGATATGTGTCAAAGTTGTACCAATACTACTAGTAATTTTCAAATAACAGTATTATTTGGAAACCTGTAGTTGTAAGCTGCAAAACACTGCAATCCTATCGGTACCAAATATGAGGATCTTCAGTTGACAGATTTCCAAAACAGATTGTGCTGTCACTTTTCATATCAAAAAACTGACATGAATATGTTGGAGGCCCCAGCGACTATGAGATGTGACACGGCGTTCCTTGACGACTTCCTTTATTTGACACTAATGAATTGTAGAAAAGAAATGACTCATGCCAATTCTGGAGGAGCAGGCACAATTTTTACATGAAACCTGACAATTCTGACAAAATTAGCTCTGTGCTTCCGTCATCCTTCCGCTACAGATCTAATTTGTGTGACAGCAGCACACAATCTGTGCTTTGTAATAAAACTATAAGATGGAATGTAACTGGGATTTCAATGACAGGTATATCGGCCGGTATTTGATCTAAGGTGAGCATATGGGTTAATTCTGATCTAATTTTATATAATTCTGTAAAGGTAAATTTTGATGATACCCGATATGTATTAAAAAGATATATAGTTACGTCGACTGGATTTCGATCGTGCCCTTTTGTCAACTCAGACAACTTCCCTGGCAGCATGAAGCCTGCAATCATTCACTGCCAGTCACTTACTCAGCATTTCAGAGAACATGAGAGCGGGGAGGGGGCAATGCAGGGCATGACCTGTCACCCCAGGTCACCCAAAAGAGCTTATCAATCAAATAGGCACTTTCAATATTTGTATTTTACAGCAAAAATGACAGTGGCCCAAGGAATAAACCAAATTATTTTTGTTTTTTACTCAGAAAGTTTACAACATTTAGGGGATACTGCATGCATGTATGTCATTATTGTCCATTTATAAGGGGCAAAATAATATATTATTATTGCCAGTTCAACTATAACACCATAGCGGATTGATTTGATTTCTAACAATGGTAAAATAAGGGAAATGTGGAGTTTGGCTGGACAAATGTCATTACATACTGAATAGAAAGTGATTTGATTACAGTTTGGTTCAAAGGATTTGTTACAAAGAGTATGTGGCATTGCTTTTGAAAGCCCTCTGCTTGTCTGTGCTGGATAGAAAAAAAAGGGGGGGAAAGGCAGGGTTGGGGGTTGTGTCTCCCCAAAGCAAGTAGTTCAGGTGTGTAGGGGTTTTGTTGATAGATGAAGGTTAGCTGCAGCATGAGACAGATGGGATTTAAGCAGTGTTGGCAATAACACACTGTAGCTGTCGTACCGGACTTTCATGGTGGCAAGGACATGGGCCATGTTGTTGCATTATCACTTAGTTGTTGTTGTTCAGGCCTCACAGTTAGCAATGGAGCCGTGAAACTCCAATACTGACATTTATTTTTCAAAACTCACTCATCATAAGTAGCAGCATGTCCCAGGAGGGAGAATGGCCAGCTTCTCATCAGAAGGTTACAACTAAAACTAACCATGAGTCATGGTTCAGCCCAGGGGTTTTGA
>CAESWR010000282.1:53790-64922 GCA_903171835.1 Mullus surmuletus | reverse complement strand
GTCTCAGCAATTTTTGTAAGAGCACGGTCAGGACCTGCAGAGAGACTGTAACGGTTACAATGGGAACTGTTGTTATGATTTGGTAATAAAACTGACTTGACTTAATGAGGCCACGTGATTATTTTTATACCCATACATTTTATTTTTTGTTGGAACTGTGTGCACATTGGCATAGGAGTTATTGACCACAATTGCCTGGCTGCATATTCTGGCATTCAGATTAAAATGATTTGTGTAATGTCATGCCTAATGAATACATATTTCTGCTCTTCAGTCTGAATCTCCTCCCATGGATTTATGTGGGATTATATTCCAACCTTATTTTTCTTACATCTTTGAGGGGATGATATTTATGTCACAGGGATGTAAACGCTCATTTACATTTTGATGAGTATATCCGTCTATCCTTTGGCTATTCGTAGACATAGAAATGGTACCTGGCACCATTCATCAGCCATTTGAAGTCTGAAAATAACACTGTGGTTGCTCCTACATTTTTCAAATTGAGCAAATTTTTTGATTCAGCGCCACGGTCAAGGATGTATTTCCACCAGGGTTGAGCCAGACACTCGGCTTCAACGAGAATCCTGTGAGAATCAAGCACAAGTAATATAAATCCATATGTGGTTGCCATGAAGGAAAATCCTCATTGGGTAGATGACTGTGTCCATGACCCGTGATCCCCCCGTGTCACACCTTATGAAACTCAAAATTTACCCAAGCTGTTTGAGTTATTTCAACATATGAATAATGTCTTACCTGTCAGGAGATAGGGTGGGAGTTCAGGTGCAATAATTCAAAAAAACTTCATTAACAAAAACAACTTCTTCTTGCGCAGCAGTCTACAATCACTAGTTGTTTTTTTTTGTTTTGTTTTTTTCCGATTTTTTTTACATGAAGTTGTCTGACATCCTCACTATCAGTAATGTCTGTTATCCATGTGACCCCAGCAACTAGACGGAACTACTTTCAGCAACACCGAAAGCGCGCCAGAACTCCGCTCACGGGACGCAGTGGGAGAAAAGTCACTGCTGATGAACGACTGTGATGGTGAGGATCTCATACAACTTTGTGTCAAAAAATCCAAAATATCCCTTTAAGTAATACAGAATAGTTCAATATCAACCGCCAGGAGGTGACAAACATCCTTAACCTTTGTTGGTTAAAGAGGGACCGATCCCACAGCATTGGCCCATTCCTCAGTTTGGTGCCCCTAGTGGCCTGGCGCACTTCCGTTTTGTTTCGGGAATTTGCAGCGTTTCTCTCTTGCAGGGTTTCTGTGTTTGCAGCCCTCGACCACCGTACATTTTGGCAGAAAAGTGCATATCTGTGGGCACCGATCAACCATAGCATCATGAGCACTGACAGGTGAAGTGAATAACATTGATTACCTCATTACAATGGCAGCTGGCAGAGGGCGGGGCATATTGGGCAGCAACTGAAGATTTTGTCCTTGAAGTTGGCGCATGGGAGGCAGAAAGAAACAGTCAAGCACGAGAATTCGAGTGACTTTGCTTCCTTGCTTTTCCCGCTCTGTGTCAGGTAGGATTACGACATCCTGGCCATCTAAACATAGTAATTACCCGGTATTTATGTTGTGGCTCAAAGTCTAAAACCAGCCAGTGTGATTGTCAGGCTGCCCAATGCAATGTTCGATTAGGAGCAACTGACAATCTTAGTACATTTGTGTAGTTTGTGGCCCTCAACTGTGATGTTGAAATACATTTGTCAAGCTGACATAGAAATTACTGTCAATGACTTCATGGAGACTAAGGTGACTGGTGTTAACAGCAGTTTCTGACAAAAGCAACTACTCCGTTCATGTCTGTCAGGTATTAGATTAGTTTCCTCACCAGCCCCTTTAGACAAAAGTGTGTTTGTTCCTTCTGTAATGCTGTTATCTCCCTTTCTTCCCCTTCTTCTAATCTGGACACCTAACAGCCACGCAAGTAAGCGGTTCTGACAAGGGCTGTGCACAAATTGAATTTTTCTTCCCATATCCCTTTCGATTTATAATTCCCTCTCTCACCCCGCGAGCAAACTCAATTTCTGACCCTTTAGACAAAAGGCTCAGATAAAGCAATTAGTTTGTGATTCTGTGCGATTTCCCAGCCCGACTGACCTGATGGGGAGTGTGTGGCACTAAAAGCGGTGCAAACAGAGAAGATGACGGTCACTGGCGGTCCAATTGATCTCCCCAGCGATGAACTCTGAGTCACTAGCAACAAAGAGATTCTACCTCTTGAACGAGCTCAATATGAAGGTGAACATAACTATAAAAGAGTCCGGAGAGCCTTTCCAATATCTCTGGCCTGTGTTCTTTGACTGCTGTAATTTCCTCCTCCTGTCTGCCTTTTTCTCTTCAAATGGCAGGCCTTTTTTTTTTTTTTACTTTATTGCACTTTGCGACTTTTAGTTGACACTCTGATCTTGTCATGATAGAATAAAGAAAATGTTTTATTACATCAAGACCAACGGAGGGAAATGTGTTCACTGCAAAAACTGAAATACGGGTCATTTTTTATTTGTGTCTAAGAAGATATTTCTTGTTGGATTGTCTCGCTTATGTCAAACTTTTTCCCATAAATACCTATGTGTAGGTTGTACTGGAACCTTTTTTTTGGTTACTTGGTTACTTTATGTGGCAGTATGGATATTTGTTTAGCAGCGGCTGTCTCCAGCGTAATTGTGTGTCCTATTCCGACGAACCGTGGTGGATTGCCGTGGGTCTCTCTCGCCTCCCCCCTCCACCTCCTCTGGTGTGTGTGCGTGCATTTGGGCGTGGGTACGTCCACGCACATGAGCGCTGCAGCCCGCAACAAGGGAAAGGATATCCGTGTTTTTATAATCACCGCCACTGAAGTGACATCTGCAGAACACTGCTGCTTTGTTTCCCGGCTCCAATCCAGGTCCATCTGCCGCTGGCTCGGTTGGGCGTTGACGCCACCACGGGGGAACGGCCGCACTTTCGACGCTAACCCCTGTCTTAATTGTGTGTCTGTGGTGTGTTAGTTCTTTTGTATTATTTTCTTTTGGATTGGGTTCATTTGTATTAGTTGATTTTCTTGATTGGCGTTAATGGGTTTAGTAATATTTGTTTTGGTTATTGAGCTGTTTTTCTTTGGTTCTAAGTTGTTTTGGTTTATTTATGTTGGTCTCCTTCATTTGAACCAAAGCTCTTTTGTTTCATTCAATTTTCATTTTTTACCTTAGTTATCTACTTCATGTTCATTTTGTCGTGTTTAAGTTAGTTGTTTTTCTTGGTTTCATTTACTCAGCTTTTTCATTTGAATTGGTTTATGTTCACTTATCTTTGGTTCTCTTTGTTGCTTATTCTTATTTTCCTCGTTTATGTTGTGTGACTGCCCTAAAATTGCTTCAGTTTCATTGCATTGTGTTTAAGTTAAAGTTGGTTTCATTTACCTAGCTTCTTTCATTTGAGTTTGTTTATGTTTACTAATCTTTGGTTCTCTTATTATTTGTTTGTTCTTAGTTTCCTGGTTTGGGTTGAGTGACCGCCCTAATTGTTGTTCCCTTTCCCCCCTTCCTTTCCAGTGACTGAGGCCCGGTGGTTGTGCTGGTTGTCTGGTGGTGGTATCCTCCCCCCCCTTTTTCGTTTGCGTGGTGTGCCCCTGGGATTGGTTCTTCAAAACCGTGTGTCACGTGAGTCTGGGTGATTTTGTGCGGTTTGATTTTGGTGGCTCCCCACCCTGCCTTCACTAGTTTCCCCCCATTCCGTAAGCCTCAGCACTGATTTGTTTTGTTCTCCCCCCCCCTTCCTGTGTGAATGGTGTTTTATTGAAGATTTTAATTGTTACAATAAAATGATACTTTTGTGGAACCCCGTCTCTGGCTTGGAGTTCTGACCTGTGCACCCGTGATTTCTCTGGGTGAAATTCCCAGAGTGGCGTTGTCGTGCAACACAATTGGTTTAAGGTACCCCCCACTCACCATAATCGTACCCCTCCACTCGTAGCTGCCACATTTAAATTACTGTCATTGACTTCATTGAGACTGAGGTGACTGGTGTTAACACAGAAAAGACAGACAGATGGGGCTTCAGTGATCAGAACAACAGATGTATTTTTCAAGGTCTCAAGATTTGAAAATGTGTTGAGACTCATACAGCTGAGATTTGATCTTGCAGCACAGAATGAATGAATGAATAGTTTATTTTGGTTACATTACACTATATGCAATTCAACCTGTGTGCATGCAATAGACAAAACACCATCATACATATCTACACCAATCGGTTTCAACCAATATACAAAACAAAATAACAAACTCTACAACGAAGTAACAAACTCTATAGTAGAGCTGCTTGTCTATCTCTTTAAAGTTTCATATAAAAGTGTCCACTGCCTTTAATAACACAACAGATCTTTTTTTTTTAAATCAAATTTAATCAAATGTTATCTATTCAATTAAATAGAAGAAACTATGCTATTATCAACAGGTCTCTGCAACTGCACTGTGCAAATATACATTGCAAAATGCGTATATATGGCTGTGCAAGTGAGCTGAAGTGTTACCAAAAGTGTTACCAAACACCCGTGCTCATGCTTGTGTTCACTGCTGTGTGTTCCTGTTCATTAAGTTGCTCGGAGTGCAAAACCTGGACACAAACAAATGTGAGCGCTGTAACATTAACATATTTCCTCCTAAGCGTTGCCAGGGTATAACAGGATGCTCAGTGAGCTGGTACCTTCCCTCAGACGACCGTGTTTTCACCACTGACAGGTTTATAAATCTCCAGGTCATGTACTCAACCATCCGTAAATTGGACGATGGCTCCCTCCCCACAATGCACGGCGCAATAATGTCTGTTGCCAATCTCTATAGCAGTGTTGTGGTTGGCCTGATTGGCTGCTTCGGGGGACAGCCTCCGAGAAGCGATGTATCAAACTATTTAATGACATTTGGAATGCATTTAATTGCAAATCTTGAAACACGACTGAGTAATTGTGCCCTTATTGACGAAAATATATACTGAACAAAAGTATAAATGCAACACTTTTGTTTTGCTCCCATTTTTGATGAGCTGAACTCAAAGATCGAAAACGTTTTCTCCGTACACAAAGGGCCTATTTCTCTCAAATATTGTTCATAAATCTGTCTAAATCTGTTAGTGAGTAATTATCCTTTGCCGAGATAATCCATCCGCCTCACAGGTGTGGAATATCAAGATGCTGATTAGCATGATTTTTGCACCAGTGTGCTTTAGGCTGGCCACAATAAAGAGGTTTTGAATTTTGAATGTTCATTTCTCTACCATAAGCCGTATCCAAAGGCGGTTTCAGAGCATTTGGAGGTAGATCAAACCGGCCTCACAACCGCAGACCATGTGTTATCACACCAGTCCAGGAACTCCACATCCAGCATGTTCACCTCCAAGATTGTCTGAGACCAGCCACCCGGACAGATGCTGCAACAATCGCTTTGCATAACCAAAGAATTTCTGCACAAACTGTCAGAAACCGTCTCAGGGAAGCCCATCTGCATGCTCGTCATCCTCATCGGTTTCTCGACCTGACTGTAGTTTGTGGCCGTAACTGACTTGAGTAGGCAAATGCTCACATTTGATGGCATCTGGCACTTCGGAGAGGTGTTCTATTCACGGATTAATGTTGATTTTGCTCTGGATTGGCATATACAAGAGCGTGTTCCAGTTCCTCCCAAATATCCAGGAACTTCCCACAGCCATTGAAGAGGAGTGGACCAACATTCCACAGGCCACAATCACTGACTGGTCGTCTGACCCCTGGAACCCCCCAATACAGTAAAACTGCACATGTTCAGAGTGACCTTTTATTGTGGGCAGCCTAAGGCACACCTGTGCAATGATCACACTGTCTAATCAACATCTTGATATGCCACACCTGTGATGGAGTATCTCGGTGCTCACTCACACAGATTTAGAAATATTTGTGAACAATATTTGAGAGGAATGGGGCTTTTATGTACATCAAAAATGATTCACTGTAGATCTTTGAGTTCAGCTGATGAAAAATGGGAGTAAAAACAAACGTGTAGCGTTTATATTTTTGTTCAGTATATCTTAAAGATGGTACTTAAAAATGTATATCACTTAAAAACAGCATTGTGGTAACATCTGGGGTTGTGATTAAATTCATTGGGCCAAGATTTTGTAGCTGTGAAGCACAAACAGGAATGACAAATCATTTGAAATGCTCGTTTCATCAGGGTTTTCATAGACGACGCAGGTCTAGTCTAAGCCCAAATCAAAGAAAGGGAAAGAAACTGGAGGCAGGAGGGTTTTGGTGGATATCAGACGTATTTCATCCATAAATACATATATTGTATACAATACAAACCGTCTTAATGAATTCATTCATTAATCAATTTGGCTCTTCTCCATTGCATCTGATGGCGGACGGCCCGTGTTATGACGCATGGAAAATGAACACATCTGTAGCTGGTTACATTAGTTCAGTTGTTCAGTTCAGATATAGTTATTATTGTGGTTTAAATAGTGCATCCGATTAAGAGCGTGCATTTGAAAGATGGCTGTAGAGCATTCACCAAATTACTAAAAAAAACACTCCGAGTTGCGCTGTTTGGTGTTGCGCTGCACCTGATCCCGAAAAATAGAGCCCATCAGTTGTCCTACATCATTTAGAATTTTCAGTTCAACAAAACGGTGACAGACTCTGCATTGCTTGTAATGAGACTACTGTTTATGTTCTGGATTTTTTTCCTCCATCATAATCATAGGTGACACGCAAGTTATGATGTCAGTCCACTTCTTGTTATGCGCTCCCATCCACCCAGAATGCCTCCCTAGCATAGACAGCATAAAAGAATCGGGTTGAAGACAAGAAAAACAAGTTGCCAGGGAGCACAATTATAGCAGCAATTACATTTCCTCTCAAAGCACAATTGGCATAACAAATTAGAAATATAATGACTTTACCTCGTCAATGCTGAGGGTCTCAACGATTGCATTGTTGCATGTATGAAGCAGCATTTTCTTTATTCGTGGTGAAGCTTTTGATGTTTTATCAAGGGTTTAAAGGCATTTAAATCACTGTGTATTTTCCAGATATGCGTTACCGGGCAAAAAAAAGATTTGATAAATTGTTGAAAGTAAAGACCAAGGTACACATCACAGCAAAAGAAAGTTTGAGAAGTCTATCTCAGAATTTGTCAGCCACATGGTATCCCAGGGTACCGCTCTACGGAGCCACCAGTGACAATTGAGGACGGTTTCCTGCTTGGATTTCACAGCTAAATCAGCATCCTAACGTCTACTTGACTGTTAGAGTCGAATATTCCTCGCGACAGATGGAGAATGTCATTCAGCTTGCTGGAGGCAGGGATTTTGGAAGGATGTTGCGAGAGAAGAGAGTCATAATGCCCAGACCTGATCAGACTGATGTCATAATTCAACAACAATTCAGACAGATGCAGCAGAGCAATCGAGCAAGACAGAAGTGTTGTGCAAGACGAGAAGCAGCGCAGAAAACAACCCGATGACGGAGTGGCGCAGGATTTTATTTTTTAACATGGACAGCACAGCGATGTGTGTTAGAGGAAAGAACCCTCAGAGAAGCCATCAAAATACACACACACACACACACAAACCAGATAAAGGCTGTGAGGTGCTGATTAGATGACACTGATGCACCTTTAGACCTGCTTCCCTTTTATCAAACAGAATGTCACCTTTTTTTTGTCTCACACACAAATCCCAGAAAATGCTGTCAATTTGAAATACGCTAAAAAATTGTGTTTAATACATGCAAAGACGGTTTTTAAAAGGCATGATCAGCATAGAATATCGCATGATAACAGTTACTTTTTGGAGGAGAAAAAATATAGCAATTCAGAAAGAAGTGAATTTCATGACATGGTAGCATGGTTTAATACGTATTGATGAATATTTGTTTTACTTGGGAGAAAACGGCAGTAGCCAAAACAGCAGGCAGTAGCAAACATTCAAAGAGAGAGGGGATAAAAAAATCTTGACTTGAATGTTGACCCCAAGCGAGGTCATGGTAATATTTCATATCCAATTCTACTCCCAAATTTCCTTGACCCATGCCCCGACAACAGTTTTTGTTGTGATTGAGCAAAAAGCAGACCACCTATGCTCAGCATGTTCCTCCTTGGACCACATGAACCTTGACCATGTTGAGCAAAGGCCCATCATCTTTGCAGAATCCAGAGGTTCCAGAGGTTAAAAAAAGAAACAACACCAAAAGCACAACTTTGGTTTTATGAAGTGTTGTTTGGATTCCATGGATTCCTGCGCCTCTTGTTCAACCCATGCAGGTTCCAGGGTATTTAAGTCCCTTTCTGTTCTAGTCCAAGTTTGTTTTGTTTTTAAGTTATTGATTACCTTTTTTCACTCATGGGTTCACTGATGTAGATATTTCAATAAATAGGACACTTTTGACAGGGGTAATTAGAGGAGTTGATCAAATCAGCCCCATGTACGCAACCCCATTTGATGAATAATTGATAATATTTAGATAATTGCTATGTTTTGGGAACCACAGTCGGAAAGAAAAGAAATGGATTGCAAGATCTGTCCTTGCTCTCTTGCAATTTCATTCATAGGGGTTCTTCGAGTTTCAGCTTTCCACATTAGGCAGGTGCTTCCAGACTGCCCCAAAACCAGTGTGATGTTATAATTATCGCTGTTAACACATTCAAATGAGCAAAAGGCTATTTTGGAGTCACTGAAATGTAAAACACAGTATGGACAGTTTTTTTTTTTCTTTTTTAAGGTCACCCTGGACATATCTCTACGCAATAATTTGATTTGGCCATTGCAGGACAAACCGTAAAGGAGGATTTTGCACAAGTGACACAAACAGGATTTGTTCAGAACTGGCTATCTTGCAGTCGAACAGGACAAAATAAATGTGATGAAGATGATGAGATTCAGTCATTATCCTCTGGCCACGGTGTGCCACACTTTTTCTAACCTCTAATCACCGATGTCTCACCAGGCGTCTCCATTCTACATTTTGTATATTGTGTTTCTTATCATTTGCGCAAATTTGAATAATGTCAAATGCTAGTCACTGATGTTGATGCAATATGATAATGACTCTGTGATGGTGCTCTGTCCCGTAAATATAAACAATGAAATTGCTTTCTGAGTCTTACAAAGAGATCCTGAATGAACAGCCCCCCCCCGTGATGATGTGTTTACACAGACCCGGCATGAAAAAAAAGCCTGTTTTGTACATAAATGTGATTAAACGATGCATTTTGTTCATCCATCCGTCCATGTCTTTTACCAACCCAAAGTGGTGTGTGTTTGTGTGTCACAGGAAGGCGACCCCACACCATATAAACTGTTTGTGTTGCGTTGTGGCCAAGCAGTCTGTACGCTGGCAGTCTCCGGAGATGTAAACTAATATTGAATCAGGATCTCTGCTCAGCAGGGGCAGTGGGAGAGCACAATAGCCAAAGTCCCTGGGGATGGAATATCAGGCCGGCAGTCAAGCAGCACTTTGTTCGCACATAACAGGGAATATGTGCTGAGTGCGAGTCCGCCCGGCTGCTGTTCTGCCCCCACAGCACACACACTCGACCTTTCAGCCATAATGCTTTCGATTTTAAATTGTACTTTTCAGAATTTAGAGATATTTTTTTTAATTTGTATATCTTTTTTTGTATGATTGTGAAACGAAATTCCCTTGACACCCATTTCAGGTTACAAACAGATGCTTTATTTCTCAATTTGCCTGAATCAACTACTTTGCAAGGCAACATGGGAGTGTGCAGCCTGTTCTTCATTGCAGCATTATCTTTGTATTTACTTCACAGAGTTCAGTGACTTTGCGTCATCTCCTACGAGGACAAGAATTTTTGGGGTCTCAGATGAGGAATGAATCACCCCGTCATTTGATCTGCGCCAGCCAAGTCCCTATTCCCGAAGTTGTGATTGAGTTTTGTTTTTTTAGTTTTTTTGAAAACTGATCTGCACATCTCTTTGATCATGTGTTACTCCTACATGGACTTTCATCATCAGTTATTGAAATGTTTGGATCAGCCTTGTGCCTGGCTTCCATAGAACAGCGAGCGACACCAGTATCAACGATCAAACGGCACAAAAAAAGTGGGGTTTCTTTTTTTAGTGCCTCAGCTTTTGAAACACATCTGTTTAAAAAGTTGTGTCGTGAGTGATCCTAAGTGTTTAATGCGTTGTTGGTTTTTGCACAGAATTGTCTCTGCTATCCTCAGGCACCTGACAGAGCCATAAACTCCCTCATCCACTTAATTCGCCACTGCACGCTCTTAAAATGCCACGAAGCGCGCCAAGTCCACGTCTCTTTGACACGCCGGCTGGCACTGAAGGTGTACGCAGATGCCAGATCTTCCGCAGGCTTGCAAAGGTTCTCCTCTTAGCATGTGACCGTTTCTCCACCTCTCTCTTTCAGCCAGGTTTCATGTGTTCATGTCTGTCCCAAAGATCTCACCCTGCATGGGTTATTCTAATCAGTGTCATGTGGGTGGCATATCTGCTGTTTATTGGCCGGTGTGATAATCCCAATTTTTGACAGATTGCCATGAAATTCGTGCCAAAAAGTTTGACTCAACTATTGCCGATGATAGGTTGCTTCTCAAGCTAATTGCACCATCTTCCTTATTACAGCAGAGTGTGTCGTCCTATCCAGGCAAACTTCTCGCGGCAACCTTATCGCTGTGGCCTTCACTGCATCTTTCCACAAAGTTTGGTGGAATTCAATTTAGGAAGACAAATAGAGAAAAAGTGCTACTCAGGTATTTGCTGTTATATAGCGACATTCTTACAAAAACCCTGGTTTCCACTCTAGTCAAATAGTTGTATAAATCCCTTGGATGCTCTTGCACCATCATATCTCCATTCTCTCTTTTTCACAGTGTTGCATGTCTATCTATTCCATTTCCTCATTTAGTGTTTTTTTAATTGATGATGACAAACATACAATGCAAAATATTCACATTACTTGGAATGATTGTAATCGTTGATGTTACAGTTTCCATGACAGTTCTCTGTGGACCTATGCAGGTGGACCTTTGACCTTGTCAAAGATGAAGAAGAAGTATGGCTGGACTTTGGGGCCAAATATTGATCCCGCTTGTTTGATAGTGTTCCAATGGACCTACTT
>CAESWR010000282.1:31275-42299 GCA_903171835.1 Mullus surmuletus | reverse complement strand
AAAAAAGATTCTGAGAACAATTTGTCTATCAACTCCGCCTACATCACACTTGTTGGCTGGTGGCAGGATTTATACAGCTGCTGTATGCCTTTAGAATATGCTATTTCATTTTTTGGAAAAAATTAATTCATGACTTCCTTCAGACACAAAGCACCCAGTGAGATCCTGCTGACAGTTGATGCCACTTCAAGTTGCGATGCCACTTGTCAGTTGATTGGCTGGTAAGGAAGGGAGGTCATGGGATTAAGCCCACCTGGGACACTTCTGTTATAAATTGCCCACCTCCATCTGGCCTACACACCCACCACAGCACATGGCCCACACATCGCCAAGTGCCTGGATTAAGAGGACAGTAGCAAAAACAAACAAGCAGCCATCATTTCCTTCTATCACTAAGTGGCCTTGCGATTAAGGGGAGGCGATGTAGCCAGACTTGTTCTTTCTGACTGCTTTCCAAGGTTTTGCGGAGACAGAATATGACTCGGTAATTATGTTTGGATGGTGGGGTAACTTGGCAGCCCTAAAATGCTGCTGTGCATTTGTTCCGTGGACCCCTGAATGGCTCCTGGTGGGTTTGACTCCACGCCTGTTTGGCAAGTAACCAAGATTGATTCCCTGAGGGGGGGAATCAAGGACTGAAACATCTTGCAAGACGGGCAGTAAATATCACTGTGAAACACAATGTGCAAAAGGTTTTGTTCATTAAATGATTCACAAGGTGACTGCAGTCAACGCAAGGAAGCCGATATATTCGGTCGATAGAATTTGTATAATTGTGATTGAAACAGAGGTGCACCAGCCAAAAAAAGCAATTAAGAATAGAATAATGATGAGGCTTCCCCCCCCCTGATTGTTTCTTAACAGTTAAGAAATCCTCAACATCGCCAAGGTTTGATGCTCATCCTGATATGTTCCACAGAGGACTGAATGTCAGAGTTGTCCCGCTGGCCTGAGTTGTCTTCATTTGCATTCCAAGCTGTCACCTCATCACTGAATGGACAGGACTAGAAATCTTCCTTAAAAGGTCAAAGTCTGGTGATATCAGCGTGTGGCATTGCCCAGGAAAACAAAAATCCCTTCCAAATGGCTTGTATTATACTCAGGGTGATTACTGTATGCTAACAATTGTCTTTCTTTGCCATGCGAACACTGACTATTTTCCATCAATATATATCCACATCCCTTCGTATTGCGTCATGGTGCCAGTTTTCCCTCAAACATTCACCGTACCTGCAGAGTTCCACAAACAGAAAATTGCATCAGAGATCCAAAGCTCTATCTTAATACCAATTCAGAGTGCCCTTCACGTTCTACATATTCACTTTCCTGCAGGCTCTTTGTTATTCTAGTCATACAAGTCTGACTTGACCGCCAACCCCCCCAACCTGTGTCCTCTTTTTTTTTTTTTTCTGCCCTCCTCATCTTAAGATCTGAGCGAAGGTAGAGGCTCTAATGAAGCCCACCACATTCAAATGAGCAATAGCTTTGTTATTATTCATTGGATGTTTGGAATTTTTTTTTCTTTTTTCTTGAGTGGCTCTAACCATATTTACAATTAGCTTTTTAGACATCTCGCAGATACCTGACCTTTCCAAGACACTTGGCACAAGCCTACATGCTAAGAGGTATCAAGAACATAAAAAAACGTCAGACTACCTAAACGTGCAGTCTTTTTTCTTTTATTTATTAATTTCATTTGTAAGCCAGTTGCCTTATCAACACTCACTGCAAAACGGCAGACAGGAACTCACCATCCACTTACCTTAGCCTGGAGAGTCAAAGGCTGGATTTACACTGGACGAGACAAAACTTCTGTTGGATTTAAATGCTTCGAAAAACAAACTTATTTTTGCTTGGTTTGTCCTTCTTTGGCAACGGCAATGCAATTTAGCAAATATTGTATATTGCAGTTTTGCAAATAATACCCAATAATAATGGCATACAGCTTCCAACTTGCTGAATTAAAATAGGATTTTGTCAAATTCTAAAATGTATAAATACATATTTTTTTTCCTCGGATATATGTAATTATTTATTTCTCCTCCCACATGACATCATCAATGGCCAGCAACATTTTTTGTAAACTGATTTAGTGACATTGCATTGCATCATCGCATCAGAACAGTAAGTCGGTGAAGGACTTTCCAAAAATCCCATTACCATATGCAAAAGGGAATTTGGAGAAATTGAGTGCTGTTGAATGACCTCCGATATAACGCTTTGGTGATTTAATATTTTTTTGTAGCATCTCTATTCAGTATTGAACTTTGCAGAAGGCCCCTCAGAATTCATGTCACTCCCAGCTGGAGCAGAAGTGTCAACGTGTGTGGGGAAAAAAAAAGAAAAGGTGATCGCTCTTTGTTTACTCTTTAAGGCAGGACATAGATGAGTGATTTTTGGAGAAAGCAGCGATAACTCCACAATTAGGTGACAAACATACACCATCATTACACACTACTGTGTGAACTCTTGAGTGTAAAATGCAAGTGGATTCCCAGGATTGCATGTTTGCACAGTGACATTTGTGGAAGTGCATCAGGTGTCCTCAGGTTGCCTCTCCAGCACCGTGCAGGGCACACAGCTGGTGCAATGGCAAAGAAATTGCTCACTATTGCAAGGAACAGAGATTAGTTCCAGACAGAGTGAATGACTCCAAAAGTGCTCTTCCCGAACAGATATGTGCTTTATAAACATAACCTCAGATGTACCCACTTCAGAACAAATTGGCTTGTCTGGGAGTAGAGTTGTGGAAATACAAAAAAATAATGATACAGTAGTAGTAAAAAAGATGATACAGTAACTACAAACAAATGATGCACACTGCACTTTGGTTTGTAGTGAGGCTATTTTACTGATGGCCAGATAATTGCAAAAAAAACATCTCAATCAGCTCCTGTTTTATGTGTTTAGTGCCAACTGTCAGCTTCTCTCGGTGAAGTAAGATGGTTCAAATTGCTAAATATCAGTACGCTAGCAAAGCCATTGTGAACAAGGTCAACAGAGGTTTATTCACATTAAGATGGAAAAAAATGTTGGATGAAGATAGAAACATCACATTAGACAAAATCTGACTTTCAATCTGACTTTTGAGAGAACTGGAATTTAAAGGTGAGCTGTTTCTTACATTTTAAAAATACACTATTCATTCATCATGCAGTGTTATCAGCCATATTTTCCCCATCAGCATAAATCCCACCGCTGAATCCCCAGGATTGGAAGCATGTCGATGGTACATCACATATAATTCGTGTCGTTCCTCCCGGTGTCCCGTCTGACAAAACAACCACAGCACTTATATTTGAATGGGTGTTCAGTCTCCCGTCATTAATTATTTAAAGTAGGGGAGGTTAATTGTTTATGATCCAATATAAAATCTGTAAGGCCTCGAGACCCCTCATTTAACACTGTTTGCCTAAGGATTGTAGTAATGACTTGAGAGAGGCTTTAATTATCCATAAGCATGTGATGCAGCTAAGAAAGTTCTCTCTTTCTTCAAGTTCCCTCTCACTTGGAAATAAATAAATAAACAACAAGTCACGCTGTTGTAGAGTCCATATGGTGTATAATGTAAAATAAAGACCAAAATACTAAGTCTTGGCTGAAAACCTCTGTGTTGGACCCACCTCACAGCAAGTCTCCAAAAAGCAGATTCAAACAACTAGTTTAAAGCAAACAAAGAGCCAATCCCAACAAATTCTGGAGGAATTCCTCGAGTCATCATGTGGCCAAGACAATGAGGTTTACAGAACCTACCATGTGGCTACACCTGGTGTTGCTCATTGGCAACCCACTAATGTATACCACAAAAACATGCTGCTTCTATGTGAAAACTGCATATATGAAAAGATGCCAGGATCTGTAAATAAGAGCTAAATTGATTGAGTTTATTTGTAGAGTCATTTGTTAAGGCAGTAGGTTTTGCCAGTATATTCATGTTGAAGCCTAATGTTGTTCCATCCAATTATGCAGAGCACTGCTGACTAAATTTATGATTGTCCTTGTGCAAAATTACAATCAAGCAATTTGGAGCACTTGGCAGTACTATAATGGCTGCTCAGATGAAGAATTAACCACTTTACCTTTTGGAAATAGTCATGCACACAGGTTGAGGAGTTGCAAGCGTAGGTTTGACCACATTAGTGTATTCAAAGCTCATCGCTTACCTCGGGCAAAGGTGATGAGATACATCCAAGCCACTTTAAGGCCGATGATGGGGGAAAAAAAACTTCCAGAACAAAATAGAATATTCTATTTGGAGCATCTAAGATTACATTCAGTCATAAAAAGGCTGGAGTAGGTCTTAAAATCTTAACAGACCATCTTTCCTCACAATATGTTTTTGTCGTGAGAACATCCTCTCTCCTCAAATGAGCAATACATTTGGCGGGAGAAGCAAGTACGGATTAATCCCTAAACCTTACTGGGATGAAAGGATTGGAGAGGCATAGGTCATTGAACTCATCTTAGAAATATCAATGTTAGATGGAGGATGAAGGGAGACAAATATATCACATTTATCACATGTATGAACCGTAGCTAATCGAATAATTCTACCGATTATATAAAGAAAAGACAAGCAATACTCCCTGATTTCATCCATCCTGCTGAAGACATCATTATTAGATATTCACTTTTGAACATTTCTAATGCGCCATAGCGGTTGGACTCGAGCCAATTGATACAATGTGATTGCATCTGATGATTTTGTTATTTAAGCCTGGTGACAATCACCATCCAACAAAAAGCCTGGTAAGTGTAATTATTTTCTCTCCTGAAATAGTAAAAAGCAGTTAAATAAAGGCATGGGCAGAGGCCAGCTTTTTTTTTATCTTGACAGGCTTGTCCATGAAAAATTAGAATCAAATTACTCTTGATGCTTTTTCATTCCCAAAATGATCTCTGCTCGAAAAAGTAATGAAAATGTTTTCTCGATTTCCATTTAATTTTCTGTAAAACGTTGTCTTCTATCGAATCATTTTCATATTTGGAGAGTTCAGTGCATAAATGCACCGTAGACTTTAATTGCAGATTAAATTCTGCTCATTGCTGCTGAGCCAATAGTGCCAAAGTTCATCAGTAGACGTCACTTTTCATGCAGAAATCGGAGTTTTCCACACTCAGGCCTGATTTACTAAAGCTTTGCGTGCGTAAAAACATGCGTAAACTCGACAGCGCGAGCAAACACGTCTAAGCTGATCTACCAAACAGGCGCACCAAGGTTTGCATCTGTCAAATAACGTGCGATCCATTTAGTGCTTTTGCCTTCAATTAATATGCAATATGCGTGCCTGCTAGAACGTGCAAATTATTGGGGGGAGTTGATATAAATAGATTTATTTAGCGCGTACAATGTGATTTACCAAACCTGAAACTGATTGATTGATTATTTTTTGCGTTTATATTTAGCACATTTGACAGCCAAGTCTTAACTGGCACGTTGCACAGCCGTGCGCACAAATGGCTGTCGTTATTGTTGTGAGGAGGAGGCGTAGGCACAACAGAAAGACAACAGAGAGGACAAATCTTTTCTGTTCGTGTCAACATTTGTGGACTGACAGAAGAAAAAATTATTGGGACATATCGGTGATCCAGCAATGGCACACTCTGAAAAGGAATTCAGTGGATCTGTTGCCACCAATTGATTTAATGCATGGCTTCAAGTTAAAATCTTTAATTCATTGATTTGAATAAACCTTCCAAGTTGCACATTTCATTTTATTGATTTTTGATCAAATAATGATATTGGTAATTATATCAACTTAATTTTGCATGTAAGTTAAACTCAAATTTCAGTTAATATGCATATACAAAACGCTGTTCTAACTTAATTGAAGGGGTTTGATGACTTATTTTTTCTCCAGCTTGACTTGAAAGTTTCCTCTCTTACCCACTTAACATGCATCCACAAGTTCTGATGGTATGACTGTGTGTTAGCAGACTTGTAGGATGAAGATAGTATGTTTAAATGACATTTCATAGTAAGTAACAATGTACAATAGTTCTACTGAAGCAATCTGAAAATGAGACAGCAAGCATTGCGGTGGAAGGACCAAAAATCCTGGAGGGAAAGGATGTTCCAAGGTGTTCTGTTTTGCTGGTGGACATAATATATGCTCTCAACTTGAGCTACTGCAAGGAAGTTTGTAAGATTTGAATATATTGTGTTCAATTAGCCAACTGCAGTTAAAAATTAAAAAGATGTAATTGCCTAAAATAGTTGTTGTCTTACTCTTTCTTAAAAGCGGAAACAAACAAACTAATTGCAAGAAACTTTGGTTCATTATTATGGTAAATCAACATTTTTTTTTAACTCAATTTTCTGAGAAGTCAACTTAAAAACTTTCCTCCAGGAAAGTTCTCTATGGTGGAAACCCTTGACTCGTGCAAAATCCTAGTTTAAATAGGGCGGTCTCGACCACTTCTGCACCTGCAGTCAATTGCGCAGGCTATCTAAGTAGATCACCCATAACATGCAAACCAGCAACATTCCAATCTATAAGCGTGCCAAGCAATTTAACGCTTTTTTGGGGGGATCTTGGTAATTAAGGCCATCAGTTGGCAATAGAGATGGGTAACGATACTCAGTACCATAATGGCATTGATGCTGACGCAAACGGTAGGAGCCAGACCGAAAAGCAACAGAGATTTTGGTGCTTTTATTTTGGTGCTGCCCCCTTCGCTCTATAGCTGTGCCCACATTACACGCAACGCTGAGTCTGCTGCCCAATCGCGACTGCATATGCACGCTGATCGTGATCCTGCAACACACACCGGAACGCCAATCGCGATCGCACCCCAGCCCAACGGAAACTACGGATGCTTTTCCATCCCATAGCACCCCAGAAGGCTCAATTGCCAAAAGAAAAAGTGGAGGAAATTCACAGGGCAGTGATTTAATTTGTGGTGAAAGACCTCCATCCATTTCTTACCGATGTAGTCACCATCATTCAGGTCAAAAAATGTTGTATTGCTATGATGTAAAAATAGTATTTGTTGTGTACACTGTACCTACATGCTTTCCAGACAATTCATGTGGTTATATCTGCATGGCTTTGTAAATCTTTTTATTTTAAGTATGTAAATAGGTGTCAATAGCTAAATTACCAGCAGTTGATTAAGTATTAATATTCTGTTTTTCGTCACAAAATGCCTTAAAAATAAAAGGCACAATCGTCATAAGTATACACAAAACAATACCTTGCAGTTTGATCAAGTTGGTTCGAGACTATTTGTTTGCCCTAAAAGTGCATAAATGTCAAACCTGCAGTACTTACAGCTTTGGTGAATCCACTGGCGAAATGTGTCAAAAGTAATCCTGTTCTCCCGGACACTGACAAGCAAAGAGAATCGGTAATGAATCAATCTGAAAGTGATGTTTAAAACATCCAGACCCTAACTGACATTGGCTCGCTTTGTTTGAAGTTCACTCACCTGCTGTTAAAACAACCATCTGTGCTGCTCGTCTCGGCGAGACACATTCCTGGCTCGCTGACAAAAGAGATTCAGGATGTCGAACAAAAGCGTAGCATCATTGGCGGTGTCACTGGAGTGGCTCAGTGCGCACACAGGTCGAGATCCGGTGAACGGATGGAAACATACACGTGCACACAGGGGTGTTCACATAATGAGCGCAGATACAATACATGGTGTAGGTCAATACTAACAATATATGTGTAATCCCCCATAAAATGGAGTCATGGCACAAATGTAATTGTATTCCTGTAAACAAAACTGAAAGAAAAAACAAAATCACAAAATTCATTTCAGAATGAAAGCATTACCTGTGACCAAATTATTTGGGGGAATACGGGTCAACCTTGCAAAAGTGCAAATTGGTCTTGTAAGTGATGTTGAAAATAAACAGAGAACCAGTGAAATGCATAGGTTGCGAAAAAGAAAAATGTGGTGTTTCAGCAAATGAAGCTGGGGGATATTTCAATAACATTCAACCCAGTACCAAGTGGTACCGAAACTGCGCCTGCAAACGATACCTGCAATCGGTTGTTTTTGTACGCTGATCTCGAATGACAGAAAAAACAATTGGTTTTACTTGCAGCCAATCGCCGCAAGCATAATTTGAGCATTTTCAAAATGTATTATTTGTGTAGGAGTGGTGACATTTGCACAGATGATTGCTTTCGATTCACATTCATATCGAATAATGTAACACAGAGTATTGAATGAAGTACTCAGTTTCGATTGGTATCTTTTTAAGGACACTGGTATAGGTACTGGTATTGAACATTTTTAAACAATATCCAGCCCTACTTGTCTGTGATCCAGGTATCAATCTCTGTTATGTGGTTGTGTAGGTGGTGGTTGGATCACACCAACGCCAAACTGCTGCTGAATGTGGCGAGTTTCACATTTGCAAGTTGAGATTGTTAACGGTGGATAACGGTGTTGCAAACTTGAGGATGTAGTCAACCAAACCACCGTGTCCCTCCAACCTGAATGAAGGCTGTTTTGTAGACGGTACGTCCAACCAGACTTTGATTTAACTCCCAATGATGGATTTCATTGCATTTAAAGAGCAATGTAAATGAAGAACAGAAATTGCATTCTCACCTACAGCGGTTTGAAGAAGCGAGCCACCTGCCGTTCGGTCTGTGACGAGGGAAAGTGTGACTAATTAGACTCAAGTTTCATGTCCGCTCTGTCACCAAAACAAATTGTCTTTTCTGTTCATTTGTAGTATTTTTATCAGTCCATGGCAGCCAGATGCTGGAATAAATCTAAATCCAGTGTTGCAACAGCAGCTGTGACAGATGTTTTAGGATGTTTTACAATCTCTGTTAATTATTTGTACATGTTTGACAGCGGAGACGGCATTGTGGATAATTGCTGTCTCCCTAAAATGACGTTGCAGTGAGTGATACGTTTGGTGAAGCGAACCGAGAGGTACGGGCGCTGAGCCGTACCTGGAGACAATGAAGGGTTTGACGAGGCTTTTTTTTTCTTTCAGTAGAGCGCATGCGGTCAATAATAAATGTAAGTAGCCTTCTTTAAAATTGCAATATTTACGTTTTATGTTGATTCCAAAAGTTCAAAGACATCTCAGAATTTCAAGCCAGGTCAAATGATTGCACTAAAGGCATCACTACGACTATAAAAAAGTAAGTTCTACCTTTTTTCTTTTTTTTTTCTTATCTAGATTTCATACAGTTTCTGGCTTCTCACTGTGCATTTAAGGAACTGGGATGTCCTTCAAGATGGAGCACTTAGATTAATTTCGATTGAAGATGTGGGATGGACCCAATGAATCAACATCACTGTATTAGATAAAATATTTCAAAAACACTCAGGAGTTATTTTTCTTCTTTTTTGTTACTGGAAGTCTGATTTATTCAAATTATAATTAGTTTGTTTTGCTTTCATTTTTCATCTCTTTTAAAGATTGCACTTGAGACTTTGGGGACATGAGTGTTATTAAATCTGTAAGTGCTTTCTGTCATATGAGGGTTTAAAATGCTATAGGTTCACAATTCATTATAGTTTCATGTTCCAAGTGCTAAAGGATTCATCTTGGGGTTTTTGTTGGTTTTGCAGTTGTCTAATGAGAGAATACAAGTTAATAGAGTAGACACAGATGCTTGCACGCACATGCAGGCATAGCATAATTCATAAAGCATACTTTTTCAGACAGAAGTGTCATGGATCGTATAGTCAGCGATCATTGTATTTTTTGGTACTGTGTAATTATCCAGATTCAACAGGTTTTGAGTACATGGGAAACTCAGCCTGGAAATACTCAGCCATGCACATGAAACTCAAGCAGTGCAATAAAATAGACTTCAAACATATAGACAGTGAAGGATAAAGAGAAATAAGAATGTAATGAGCCTCAAGAAGCTCTATAAATGTGTTTGACATTTAAAAAAAAAAAAGAAGAAGCTCCACACAAGCTAAACTTGTCTGCAGACTTTTAAGACTTTAAGACAATGTCCAATAACAAGAGAGCTGTTTTGACAACTTGTCAAATGTCTCCCAATGGGAGTATCTATTAAAAGTCTCCTGGATGGCATTTTTTTCCCTCTCAAGAAAAAAAGCCAGCAGCACAATTCACTTCAAACTCTGTATCATCACATTTCTCACTTCACAGGGATGTTATCCGTGATAGCATGAACTTGAAAGTCAAAACACATTCACATCTGTATTTGTATTAAACACTTTGCAAGCCCATCCAGTATCAGTATGATAGTTAAGATTTTCATACACAATTTAAAGACTTCATTGCGCATAAAGACTGATCAAGAGGTTTCTCATCACCTGTCATGTCTGCCATTACATCACAGATTGCCCTTGAATTCCAGAGTAACTCTCAAGATAAAGAAGCCCGTGAATATGTCCTTGTAAAACTAGGAACGTACCGCCTGAGCAGGAATAGATTAGAGCTTCAAAACAACCACGGGCTTGATTAGCAATCAGTGTCCCTGAAACCATCGGTTCCAAATCAAAGTGGATCATGAACCTTTCATCGGCGGACTGCGACATGATACCCCGCTATGTCTGCCTATACTTTGTGTAATTTCCTTTCTTTGATTTAACGTTTCATGCCTGTCATACCCGCCGATGCTTGACTGAAGTTGGTTCTATAACTCTTGTATAAGGGCTCGGTGGGCGTATCATTTCACCCTCAGCGGGTGCTGTTTGCCAGCACGTTGATTTGACAAACATAGCTGTAAATTAATGTCTGTTACAATGGTGATGATGATATAGCCCTCCCACGATCTCAGCATGGCTACCTGCCTGAGCACGCATGTGCAGGGTTTGGTTGTTGTTTTCTTTTTCTAAGAACTTAGCACCTCTAGCCCACTGAGTAGGACTCATGCTGACACCTTCCAATCAGCCAATTCTTGAGGGGGAAAAAAAGCCAGGCTTCAAGGGATTTTCGGGGACACACTGCACAACTAGGAAACAGTGAGACAATGGGAATGTCCCAGTCGACAACATATGAAACTGGTAATAAGCAAACTAGTAGTATTACAATTGTGAGACTAAATTACTCTTGTTTATTTTAAAAA
>CAESWR010000282.1:11835-29446 GCA_903171835.1 Mullus surmuletus | reverse complement strand
TGTGATTTGCGAGGAATGCGATTAATCTTGCATGGACCAGACTTCATTTAGCCCTGGCTGGGTAGTTTGTTATATCGGCGCTTTGCTGTGTTCTCATTCATGCACTCAATTCATTTTTGATCAATATCCTATTAAAGGCCTTGTTCCTGAGGCCGGACCCGGTTTTCTTTAGCAGGGTGGGGTGGGCTCCGTCATGGGCCATGAATGTTTTGTAAAGGCCCCCGGGTGTCAGAGGGATTGACACAGAGGGTTAAGAGAAAATTAGTTTAGATCAAAGTAAGCAAACGTAATGTAAAGCGCTGTGTGTCAAGTTTGAATAATTGATTCCTGTTACACCCACTTGGTGGCCTTTGGCTGCGAGAAGGTGAAAAATGAGTCACCCTGAGGTGAGCGTGGTCTCTTTCAGGGCAGAGTGATGGAGACCGGAGCTTGGTGGAATGCTGTCAAGGAAAAAAAGACCAATTAAAGTCTCTTTCTCTCTCTGCAAGTTTCTCCGCGAGGCTTCATCATTGATCACTAAATGAAGTGCACAAATGTGGGTGGAAAAAGTAAAAGATCATTAAAAATGCATCGTACACTTCCTTATTTCCTATCAACATGTTTTATGTCTGCCAAAGTTTCTTCTCCAGCCGAAGCGTGCCGCACTTAAAATAGAAACCTCTTTCCAAATTATACACATCTATTCAATTTCAGCTAATATTACAATAATAATAAATTAGTCATTGCCCCATTTATCAACCATTTACATTAGTGTTAATGAATAATTAAGATTGTGCGAATATGTTTCCAAAAGGAACATGTAATATCAGTTGAAAATGATTAATTTGCATTCAAGGTACGGTGATTGCATGGAGGGGGGTTGTGTTAGGAAGCAGTGGATAATATGAGATAATGCAATACTGTGTCTAGT
The DNA here is from genome assembly GCA_903171835.1 of Mullus surmuletus. NCBI lineage: Eukaryota > Metazoa > Chordata > Actinopteri > Syngnathiformes > Mullidae > Mullus > Mullus surmuletus. The sequence goes on along the minus strand of CAESWR010000282.1, from coordinate 28,536 downwards.
TGTTTACTCCATAAAGCCAAAGTATTCTCATGAACTATCATTGCAAATGGACAACTGGTGCTTGGAATCCTTTGTTGAAGTCTGATCATCTCTGTAACTATATTTGGATAAAAGGATAGATCCTTTGGAACAAATTGGACATGTCGCACACACTGCTTTTTCTATTTGACCATGTAAGGAACCACAATGGCCAGATGGAACATAATGCAATTAACTGAGACCATAAACTCATTAGGAAATAGCATGTTTAAAGATGTAATGCCCATGAGTTATACTCAATGTTGTTGTGAATGTATATATATATAAAGAAAGATTAAAGAGATAAAAAGATATGTCATTTCATATAAATCGTATAACTACTGCTTTATGTAGGTTTTTTTCTTTTTCTTCCTTTATGATTGTTTGATTGCGAGCCAGAGCCTTTATCAGGAAGCAGATGCAGGCCTACGCGCATGGAGGATGTGATATTGGCAGCAGCTTCATTTGTGAATCTGGAAAGAATACGACCATCCCATGGTACAGATAAGACATAACACAAAATCACACTACCCGGGTAGATCAACTTAAACACACTGAAGATGGACAAATGCACAAACACAATGGACAAGGACAAACATTGAACATTTACCAGACTGACAATTGAGTCTTGGACTCTTTCTTTTTTCGTTTTTGGGCTTAGTCACCATTGTTCTGTTTTACTTCAGGTGGTGAAATGCATTGTTATCCCTATGCACTTTAAGGTGAGCACTTTTGTAATAAAGTGTATTTTTGTTAATCCTTTCTGCATCCCCTAGTCCGTGTCCACCTATACTCCTTGAGCATATCTACATCTTCAGATTTGGCCCAAATTGATAGTGTTATACAGCGGTGATAATAAAGTTCTTCCTTAAATGTCTCTAAAATACATTTTGCAGACAAAGTGTCAGCCCCTGCTGGCCGCCACAAAGAACAGTTTTGCATTGGCTTCACTTTCCAGACTGTGAGGCTTTATTTACAGTATAGGAATAAATAGATATAAAATACCAATGCCCCCAACTGGATAGCTCTCCAACCAATCAGTGCAACAAACAAGATGAGTTATCTCTATGTATTTGAGTATTGTCTTTTGTTCCGCTTTTTTTTTTTCTTTTTTTAAGAAAAAGCTTCATCTAAGTTGTTTTGGTGTTAAGACTGAACCCGTCTCAACCAACCGCTCTTCATCATTTGCAGCTATTTTGTTCACTATAAGGCCATGTTCACACCAAGGATGACTCATGTAATCAACGCAACAAGGATTCATGTAAAAACGAATATGCAGCTGCGACCACATAAGTCCATCAGCACATCACATGTGTCACTTGAAGTTGAAAAATTTGAATTGGGCAACGCTGTTGTCATTGATTACACCTGCCCAGAGAGCCTCTACATGGCTCTGAGCTCGTCAATATTACAATATACTAGTATATTATAATTGCCTGCCTCTGTGTGCTTAGACCCAAGCTTTACATACATATATTCGCATAGGGAAAAAAAGGGGTGGGGTGTAATTTGATGTAAACGAGGACATGGCGTAACATGTGGAGTCCATGAATAAGTGCTTGATTTGAAGACTTGAGTTACGAAAGTGAGGGTAAATGCATCCATCTACCACCTTTTCAAATGTTAATGGAACTCAGTCCTTTTCAACATCACCCTGTTCACCCATTTGCACGTATGCACGATATGTGTGTCCATGTGTGCGCATTTCGCATCTCAATACATCACTTTAGATTTAAGAAGCCATGTTGGATTAACAGAGCTATCATTGCGTTTGCGCTTTTGGAATAAATTATTTGGAGGCCAAAGACAAACTCGCTCTTGACTATAGCATACATTTCATTGATTTCTTTAGTCATATATTCTGGCACACACCTGTCTGCAAAATCTGCGAGAAAAGACTGTGAAGCGCACGTGTTTTTTATGTCTCTGAGCGACGCAGCACCAATACCTATCAAGAATTCATGACTCCCTGGAGGGCTGAGTGTTTGGATAGCATGTCCCCTAAAGTCAGTCAAGACAATCTTTCTTTACGGTTCCCTCACATTCTCTCTGCCATCAGAAAGATAGCAAAATAGTCTGTCTCATCACTTTGGGGGTAAAATACAGATTTTTCCTTCTTTTTTTTATTTATTTTTGTAGCGCTCCTGTGGTCAGCTGGGAAATTTTCCAAGGGAGACGGTGAATGCGATTGAGGTGTCAGCAGCTGACATCGTTGGATTACAGAGATTGTGGGAGCAGCAGGTGGTGCCACAGCCAGTAAAGGAAGTCTCATTTTCATTGATGTAGAAAGCTGAGACCCACGGCTTGATAGCCCTCAGCTTGAAAAGGTTAGCCGTGCTGGTTTGGGACAAGCAAGAGAAACATTCTGTCTCCAAAACATTTGTAATGTGAACCGGACTTGGGTGTAAATGGATGAAAAACAAAATGATCTTTACAAAATAAGGTCCGACATATCTAATTGATTTCATACTATAGATAAATAAGAGTCCAATAATTTGTTATTGGACATATTTTGTTTGAAACTGATTGAAGTGGAGGCAGTTCATAACTATTTCTAGATACTCACCCTCATGATGAATGAGTACAAAAAGCAATTGACTACCGAAAGGGAAATGAAAATGGTCTGCTGACATGGAATCCTGCACTATGTGTACCGTTATATGCTTTTACACTCTCACAGGAAGGGCCAAATGAGTGCGGGGGCAAGCAGAAACCACTTATTCATTATTAAAAATAAAAGTGATGCAACGGCAGGACAAGTCACCATTTTCTATATCCTTTAGAGAATATCTGCCTTCGTCCTTGTTAATATGTAACTGGAAACTTTTTTACAGTCTTCATTTATTTAATAAAAGATTATCCATTTACCATTTTACACCCTCAGGTTCTTGTCAGATCTAGTCATTCCACATTACAGCATCTTTAGTCATTCACACTTAAATAGTTCACATTAATTGAGTACATCAGTAAGCCTGTACTTTCTCTGTTATAGTTCAGGATATGCCAAGAGCCAAGATATAAAGAAAGAAACACATTTCAAAAACACTAAAAACAAATGTGATAATTGGCTACGGTAAAAAATAGACTTGTATACTGGAGAATGAATTTAACAGCTTCTACAATTAAGCGAGCCCACTTGAATAACATTGAGCTCTATCAAACTCCGGTACTTTGCGTTTTTGTGGCTCGCAGTCATTGTCCCGGTGCAATTAGCACAGTGAAATTTACAGAAACAGAGAGCATTGATGTAATATTTCAATAAAACTGTTGCTAATTCGGTGCTGTTTTCTGCACCCTTAATCCTCTTTATCACGTTTGTCTCCGCGTGTGCCGCATGGTGACAAAACTAACTTCAGTGGAGCTCTACCCAAATCTGCTTTTAATTATTGGAGTAAACCTTTAGCAGAAATTACTTTGCAGCATTGTTATGTCTCCACCAAGAGCCGCTTAGTAAACTTCCAACTACAGCTGCCAAAAAAATTCTCATTAGTGTCAGAGAATGCGATGACAGTTGGAGCCGATCACGACAACCTAATGCCAGTGGTTGTTTTGCTTATTTCTGTTTGTAATGTATTTATTTATATGTTTTCTTCTCAGGGTTGATTGGTTCTGTGGGTCCATACTGCTCTCTACCACAGATGCGCCTTCGGGGCGAACAGGGTTCAATGCAGCGTTAAAATTAACTCTTTAAAAAAAAGGATGAAAAACACCTCGAGAACTGCTGTTTCGTACCTCTCCATCTGGCCATCCTTTCAGGCTCAGTGATGTGGGAAAATGAGACACTCATTTGTCGCACCAGCCTCCAAACTTTTGAACAGGCAGTAAATGTAAACAAAGGTAAAAGTATGTGGCGTGTCCAGACAATTACTCAAATTTCTACAGTATGTTTTAACTCGTCATATACTTTATACTCTGTCATCTTAGTTGAAAGATTTTTTAACACCTGTAATAGCCCCAGTAATAACAGTGTTATAACAAGTGAGAGGCCAAACATTTTTCTATTCAATTTTATATGATTAATCACAATCACTCTGGGTATCCTGATTCTGCTCGGGCGGTGACTCTGCTAACAACAGGCCACAGCGAAAGGCATTTGTCACGTCGATGAAAAGCTGAAGTGGCAGCATGTCGCCTGCGGCTCTTCATCTAACAGCTCGTTGTGGCTGTTCTGTCCTGCTCGACTGCTCCCCTCCAAAAAACTTTTCTGACTGATTGGCTGCGGAAAAGAAAAACGCGTAAAAGGACTTGTGTCCTCTTTTGTGTATGCATTTTTTAAGGGACTTCTTTTCAACTAGTCCACAAACAGTTTAGTATTTCTTGTGACCGCTGAATTCTTATGCAAGGATGTAAATGGATATGTGAGATGATACTGCTCCACTTTTTAGCAATAACGCTACCCGCGCCCAGATGTTACCTCATTCCTGCAATAATGTCTGAACAGGCACTCATTTAAAAGTCCTCGAGATTATCACTGTGTGTCCGTTCACGTTAGCTGTTAAAATGACCTTTGTAGCCGCTCGATGTGGGTGTATGCAGTTTGTGTCTGCGAGAAGGAGTACACAGACCCGAGTTTTCACACTGGAGGTGCCAATTACTGCTCTTGGAGATGACAAGAGCATGAGTTGGCTCGGCAGTAACAAGCTGCTCCGGCAGAACCCCTCTGCCTCCTTCTCACTTTGTCTCTCACGATTTCTTCTCCTTCTCCCCCCTCCGAATCTGCCTCGGCTTCTACCATACGTTTCCTCTTGCTGTACCTGCCGGGCTATTACTTATCTCCTCTTCTTTTTTCTACCACGCCACCTTTTTTTTCTTATCATATCACTCTGCTTTCAAGAGATTCTTCCTATTCCTTCTCTTTGTCCCTCTCTGCTCTGTCTCATCTTGCTCTCCAAATTGAGTCTTTTTTTCCCAAGCTCTGATTCTCTAGTTATCCACCTTCTGCTTTTTCACCAGTGATAAAGAATATATATTTATATATCTTTGCATTCTGTCACAGAGCTTATGAGGTACCCAATCTGTGCATGGATTAATCATCCATGTAAAATAGATCTGTAATTTTACTGACAGAATTGATCCACACTGACTGTCATAAACTTGCATCTGTTCCACGCACATTGAGCTTTATTTGGGGCAAAACTGACCTTTAAGCAATGACTCTGCTGTCTTGTTTTGACATGCTCTGTATTAATTTCCCCAACATTTTTTAGCCCTATCAATAAACTCCACAGCTGGCCAGGTGTCCTGGTAAGATTTCACTGGGGTGGCTGTCCAGTAAATCAATCAGAGCCCTGCTAATCTGGCATATCTTCCATTCCCGAACCAGTCTCAGAAAATTGAAGTCCTTGGAAGCTTTGAAAATACCTGACATATTGAGCTAGGGGAACTGCTGGTGAAGTACTCCCTGTGGTTCACCGAGTGAGCCATTCTTTGATTAGCTTTGATTCGTTGTATCCTCATTTAAGACTCTTGCACCAAGCCTTAGAGTAGATTGCAAGAAAATAATTTTGAATTGCCTCACTACCAAAACTTGCTTTGTTCATGCGGAATCTGCTTTTGATGTAACATTTAGTTGTGATGTATTATTTGGAGATAACACCATCCTGATTAACCCAAATAAAGGTTAGGTTTTCTTTTTCACTAGACAGCAAAAATGAATCTGGGTCAAGTTGCTTTCAAACATTCAACACAAGTCCTTATCAGTAGAAGTCTCATCAATTGAAATATTTCAATTTAAAGACAAAATGAATGACATTTTTGCCACCGTACTCTTTTGTTTCTGCCACACTGCACTAGACCACCATATAACAAATACTCAATCTGTGGTCAAAGCATGTTATCGGTCAAGTTTGTGTGATGCTTGAAATTCTCCGTGATCCCTCAGCAGAAATTTATGGCTGACATTTGAGCACATATTGTCAGTATGACTTTCTGTTTTTTTCATACTTTGTGTGCTGACAACAGGGCTGGGGGACACATGCCATTCATCTGAGTTAGACAATACATTAGAGAAAATAAATGGCTGCTCATTCCTAATGATCCATTCACGGTATCAGACTTCAGCTCCTTTTTGCCATTCACTGAAGGCATCCAAGCAAGTAATGGAGTGGCCAGTGAGTCACAGGTAGTTGGTCAAATGAAAGGAATTTCTGTCGCTTTGTCACGGTGGCTGAATATCAGTATTGGAGACTTTGACTGGTGGCCACATAACTCAGGAGAGTCAATAGCTGAGAACAAGTGTCCAGTTCGAGTTGCACACTGAGGCAGACCAAAGTTTGAACCAATGAAAAATGATGAGCTATACATGAAGTAGTAGAAGTATATTGTTTTTTGTAAATAATATGGACTTATGTTACATTTTGCCTTCAAATCATTCCAAATGTTTTCAACAACATTCAGACCCAGAGACCTACATACTGTAGTATCACATTTCTGCTATGCAACATATGCTTTTAGCACAATTAAAAAATAACACAATTTATTGGTATTATATTTAAATATAACTCATGCTGACTTCAGTATGCGTTAAGTGACCCATGACTGCGGAAAAGCTTATATCTGGGGTAAATTAAAACATAATAACAAAATATATGATAGTTTTGGCCATGACATTGTGCTTGTCTACCCGAAAGATAAAGCTTGGCTACGGTAGTGGAAGGATTCGTGTAATTCTAAACCAAAGTTAGCAATGTCTGTGGAGATTCTGAGTCATCCATGTTGTTGTACCTCTTGGCGCTCACACAGGCACACCACAGAAGGGCTTTAACCTCAGGCCAAGACAAGGTCATCCACCTCCATTTGAAAAAGAAAGGGCACTTTGTTGACAATAGGGTATGCATTTTAGCCAGGGAAGAAAGATGCTCTGAGAAAAGAGTACAAGAAGTCAAACTGGAGCAACTATCACTGAACAGAGGGTGGGGGCCTCAGACACCACTTATCATCCCTATACAATACAGTGAGATCTCTCCCCAGAAGACAAAGAAGCTGTTCCTTCCTTGACTCAGGTGACCCTGACATCTATTGTTGAAGATGGGAGGAAACAAGGCCAACGGCCCACATGACTACCATTGTGTGTAACAAGTCCATTGTTGGGTGAATTGACCACTTTAAGGACCGACCCAGCAGCGCTTAATTGATTGGAACTCCCCGTCACCAAATCAGAACTGAAACAGCTTCTTGGATGAGAGGTGTGACCCCCTCAAAAATACTGAGATTAGTACAGCCACTTTTGCTGAAAACTAAGACTTATTATCACTTCATTTTAGGAATGGTAATTAAAAGAGAATAACAAATATGCAACCCTTTACTGAAAAATTGTTTGAGAGCTACTGGTATTACAGCGAAAATCACCGTCTTGAAAACAACATCACCATTGAATTTCAGGGAGAGCGTCCAGCTTGGGATGATTTGCATCCTCTCTGTCTATAAGGGGAACCATCATCAGCTCCTGAGACAGCATCAAGTTCAAACAACAAAGGAACATAGCACTCTATTGATATTCTTAAGGGAATGTAAAGTTGACCTCAGTAAATCACCTATTTTGCTTTGGGTCAGCAGTAGGGATGAGTACCGAAATTAGGTACTTTTTTCGTACCGACGGAATTGGGCCCGAACTATCGAGTATCGATTCACGTGTCGTCAACCGGTACCACGTTTCGGTACTTAAACTCCCGTTTTTTTTTGGTGACAGCATTTGATCATCGGATCGCGGAAGTAAACAAAGACCGAGGCGATCAACACGCCTCTGCTAAACACTGATAAGGAGGCAGTTTCTCCACGCAGACCCTCTGACATGTGATCGAACGCCTGGATGTCCGTTACATCGTCCTCCGTGGTGATGCGTCCTCACACTCACAGCCGCAACTCACAGTCAGCCGGCCGGACCGTAGCCACGTAAAACGTCGCTTTCTGCCGACACGGAGCAGAGACGAGCCGGGGCTCGGTGCCGGTACCGGACCATCGCTGGACCTTTAGCTTCTCCTCCGAGGACACTTTTTGTGACAGATTTACCGAAAAAGGACTGAAGGGAGGAAACGCTGGGCTTGTTTGTTTGTTATAGGTTCTAATGTAGAAAAAAAAAGAAGTACAGTATACAGTAATGTATTTTTATTATAATCTATTTATTTTTAAATGACTTACTTTCTCACACACATTTTTGTCAGGTTCTTCCACATGTTATTGACAAATAAATGTTCAAAATTCGAAGTTGTTACTATTTTTTCTAATATACAAAATCATTTTAATTACATATGCAAAAAAGTAACGAAAGCAGGTACCGAAAAATACCGGTATCGATTTGCAGGTATCGAGTATCGGTACCGTATCGTTTCAGATGTGAAAGGTACCCATCCCTAGTCAGCAGTGTGCAGAGCTGAGCGACTGCAATGAAAAATGGGATCTGACAGACAATGTTTTGGCAAACAACATCAAAACAATGCAAAATTGATTGCATTCTCCCATTCAGCCGTGATTTACAAGCTTGCCACCTTGATATTACACAAACACTACAAAACTAAACTCTTCTGTCAAGACTTTGACTAGTAAATACTTCACTCAGATATGGCGATTCATTTCTAATTTGCTTAGCAACTTATAATATTCATATACCATTGAATCGACAAAATATCCTTTTCTGATGATGTGTATGTTAACATTGATGTGCTCTTGCATTTAAATATAAATAGAAGGTGTGTCATCTCCATGTATACGGCCTTGATGTGGTGGGAGTGAGCTGTTTTGGTTGTTTGAGTTGATTGCATTTGTGTCTGCAAAGAAACCGCCCTGGGGTTTGATTAGAATCAGACAGAGACCCTGTTCAGGTGAGACTAGACTGAATATGAGTGGCAATAGCTGTGCTCACTTACGCAAAACAAGTTGATTCTGGAAGGAAATGCCTCCGATTTGGAAAGGCTGTAAGTGTGAGTGCACCCTCACAGTGTTCACACCTGACTTTGTTTTTCTAGCAAGTATCCTGATCTTATCCCCTCACCCATTCCGACCATTGGGGTCTTTTCCCTCTTTCAATTCAACAAATGTGTTTCTCCCTCCCACCTTGCCACCTGCACCCTGGCTCTAAAACAAATTTGAAAAGTAAAGTAGTTTGGCAAGATTGGAGATTAGAAATTGAAGATTTGGCTAGAGTCCCCAAGTTACAATTTTCTTTGTCAGATTTTTTTTTTTGCGATCAGTGCATGACTTGAAAATGATGCAATGAAGAGTCGATGTTATAGGACGCCTTTATAGCTCTTATCGCTGGCCTTTAATAACCATGAAGATGTGATTAAACTTTTTCCTTCTCCCAAAAAACCCCCACAATTAATTCCTCATCTTTGTCAGCTTTGATCTCAAAAATTGCACTCATCACTTGGATCTGAAGCAAGTTATCGGTGCAAACTATCTATAGCTCAAACTATGAGTAGTAAGTTTAAAAATGGAATTATGAATTCTGTGTAGCTTTCAAGTTTAATTAACTCCGACAAAGGGATAAAGCCACTATTACTTTATTGACAAGCCATGCTGCCATAAAGCTATAAATTCAGTTTTATAGTGAAAATGAAAATTGTAAAACAGATGGAATGTGTGTTTGGAGGCTTCAGAGCAAACAGTTGATTCCAATATAATTCCGAAAAAGTGACAGCAAATGGGTTATATTTGGTAACTGTACCGGACACACACATCTACATGTAAATAAAACACCATGTACCCGATGAGCTTTGAAATTTGCTGCACAAGCGGCGGCTTTGCAGATGCTCAGTCACCCCAGGGTGGCTCACTTCCATTTTGTGCAGACAGTTCATCTAGATAAGTGACCAACACTGGTAACTTGACCAGCAGAAGGGAAGAAGGGCAAAATGTAAAATGCTATTCCCTACTCAAGGCAAAAAAAATAAAAAAAATAATTAAAAAAAAGCTGCATATTGCTTTGAGCAAGGAGCAGTTGCTTGTGTTTGGGTGCCACATGGCAGTGGGAAGAATAGGCACAATCTTATCTTTGCTGTGCTCTGTGACTGATTCCCATGTGGTACACAGATTGCATAATGAAGCTGGACCGTGAAAACCCACAGATGTTATTGTGAGCCACGGTGCCAGTGGTTGGCAGAAATGCCCACTGCTTCAATGGAGCTACAATGTGTGTGTGTGGGCGTGTGTATGTCTGTGGGCAGAAGACAGAGAGCAGCTGAGGGAGCCTACTGGCTTCATCGTGACATAGCATGTGTCTTTTGGACCAGGTGGGGCATTTGGTGATGAAATGGCAGTTTTATTTGAGTGCAGTTCAGGATATTGGTGACCCATATCACACTTGATGCTGCACCATCTAATATTGAGCTCAGATTAGTGTGTTACACCCTGAAAGAGAAGGCCAGCCAGCTTCTGCAAGGCTCCCCCTTCACTATAATGCATCTGGGAATCTGTTTACTTTTAATTTCAGGCTATAAAAAACATTATTAATCAATGCCTCTGGATAGATTCCACACAGCAAACAATTAGCTGCGTTGCCATTTATGGTTATTGTGCAATCACAATACAGTGCTAAAATTACTAAGCATTATGATACCATAAAGTAATATAAACTTGTTGGTTATTGTGTAAATGTAGAGTATGCAAGTAATAAGCTGAATATAAAGAGGATTCAGAGTAAGACAATAAACCGCCGGTTCATCCGTACACTGTTATAATTCTTGGTGATAAAATTTGACCATGCAGTGGGGCGTGGAGGACAAATTTAAGGTTGAAGCGACTAGTGTTTTAGCGTGATCTTCCCAAGTGAACCCCGTCCCATTTCATATTAAAGTTTGCAGCAGCATCTCCCCATCTCTCACTCAAACAAGAACTCACTTTATGAACATTTGGCGGTGAATGTCAGTCTCTTCCCAGCCTGTCAACATTGTTGAGCAAATGAAGAGGAAAGACGCGCCTCGGTGAGGAAGTGCTTGTTTTGTTTGGGCGATGGAGCGGGGGTCATGTTATTCACTCAGAGAGAGGGGCAAAGGGGGGAGAGAAATCAGTAAGACGCACATCTGAGAGTAACCAGACTGGATGTTATTTGAAGCCAAAAGATGTGTGTTTGGTTTTGAAATTGATGAATCCTATGCCAATTATTGTACTTCTTGTGATGTATCTACATTCTGACAGATATAGTCATATGTTTTACATTTGATCCAGGAAATCTAGATGAATGGTCAATTAAAGACCTAATTTATAATTACCTAACTAACATAAAAAACGATTATTTTTTGTATTTAGGGATGATAGCATTGTAATTGCGATCATGCCAGCATCCTCAATGACAATATTCAGCTCACCACTGCTGTTCCTCTACAGCTTCACAGCTGCCCCAGTTTTCTATTAGGCAAATGTTAAATGCGTTAATTAATAGTGTTGAAGATATTTAAACATATGTTTCCCTATTCAAAAAAGAAGGGAAACAAAGAAAAAAATTGCATTTTTCCATAACCACTCGGTGCCTGGCCACTGGGGAACTGTGACATTAATATCTTTAAATCGAACTTCTGAACAAATGTTTGTTTGCTAAATATAATTATCATCATTATTATCATCCATTTGTTCTCCTAACTCCTGAGAGAATGGGGCCTATTTGTGTTCCAAGTCACAATATGGTCGCTAACCTTGACTGTGTGCTGTTTGGTGCTTCAGTACACATTCAGTATGCAGCTATTTGTGTTTGCTGAAAACAGCTGCTTGCAGAGGCTGGGAATGTGATTCCCTGAAACAGTGAGAGCTATGACACTGAGCCAACAACACTGAATGAGCAACAGGGTTAAAAAAGCATGACAAAACAGAGGAGACAAAAGAGCACTCTGTGCATGTATCCTTACAAGTAACCAATGTCACCAGATTATGCAATCCATTATTAGAATAAAATAAGGTTTCACCTTTTGTTGATGCCAGTATTGGCCTGAATTCACATATCTCTCTCCTTCTCTCACTTTCTTTCTCTCTAAAAGGTGACAACAAATGAAGAATTAATGAAGATGTCTGGACACGATGTGAACTCTCTGGCATCATTATTGTGAATTTAGAAACGTTGTTAAGCGTTGTTAATATTTAAAAGGCATAATGGAGCAGACTACCTCAAAGACTGGGACAGAGAAAGACTTTTTAAAAAGGGTAACGGTTGTGTGGTGCCTATTTTATTGATTTGAACTGAATCAACTGTTTAACATAGGACAGATATTGGTTGACAACATAGTTAGATGTTGAAGGAATGAGTGTTGTTCATAAGTGTGATTTTGGAGTTGTTTTTTTTCTTCTGTATTTATGTGGGTTTTATCATGGATGTGGGTAAATTGGTCCATCTGCATTCAGACGAGATGAAACCTGAGCATCTTTTTAATTAGGATGGACCGCCAAGCAGAACCATTACTGTAGTGCACAAATGACTCACGCCAAGCTTGAGGTGCAATATGTTTTACAGTTTTGACAGCTTGTTATCCAATCAGTTCCTCTCTAATGTCAAAGCTCCTCTTAGTGTGAAATCATATTGTAAACAGAAACTTTATACATAACATAAGTCAACATAGTTTCATTACATATGATTGATTGTGATTTCAAATTATTGTTTAGTATAATATGATTTATTTGTTGTTTTAAACTCATCAATGCTGGTCACAGGTGGTGCATTTTCCCCCCAGTTTATGTTTATTAGGTACTACATTGTGTGTTCAAATCATTAACCTTTTCTTGGCCACATTTTTTTTTGTAATCCTGTGTCTGTAATTAAAGGGTATTACAGTGTCTAGACAGAAATTATTATGCACTCCATTACATCAGCTTCAAAGTAATGTCTGAATGAGCCATTCTCATTCAACCATGAGAATTGTCAAGCAGACTCACTACCGGTGTATTAGCTCAATGATACAACGCCAATTGCCTTGAATCAGAACTCGGCCGAGCTGACACCGGAGCCAGAAGGTACTCATGATGAGTCAGAGGTACTAGTAAATAACATCATATAGATTTGATTTTATTCCTCACAGATCATAGATTACAGTCACCTCTATAACAAAAACATAGGCGAAAAAGCTTTATCGTGAGTAAACATATTGTGATACAATGGCTTGATTTTTCTTTGAAGTAGAATAATACTAGTCATTACCGTTCAAGGTTACAATGACAATTGTTTCGTATAGAAACATTTTCACCTCCTTCTGATAATCTGTGTCACTCGACATGAAAATGAAAGACTCCTCTTGCTTCAAATGCAGAAATCCATCGAAACATGTATGATCTCCTTTGAGGACACTTGAATGCGACACATCTAACAATGTTAAACCTGTCGCTGCAAACCCTGGTGTCCTTTTTGACACCAGTTTAACCTTTGAGACCCATGTCAGCAATCCTGTCCAGACATGCTTTCACCATCTAAGAAATATATATCAACAATCCTGAGTTTTTAAAGACACTGAAATCATTGTACATGCCTTTGTTTCTTCACGTCTGTACTGTAATTGTGTTTTAACATGCAGGAAACTCTGAATAGACTCAAAATGATGAAGAGCTGCTTCTGTCAAAAAACGAGAAAAGAGGCGATCCCTCCCATCTTTGTCTCTCTTTGACGCTTGGCTGTTAGTTTCAGAATCGATTTTGAAAAGTTAACGATTATTTTCAGAGCATTTCATGGTCTGGGCCCAGGTTGCTTTTTAGAATTACTAACACTATTCAGCCTACATGCAGTTTGAGGTCCTTAGGTGGAAACTTGTTAGCTATTCCTTAAGCAAAATAAAAGACTAGGGGTGCCTGTGAGCGCTCCTGAACTTTGAAACAGCCTGCACAAGCAGCTCAGACTTGTTAAGTCTATTTCGTCTTTTGAAACTCTCCTTAAAATACAACTTTATCAAAAGGCCATCTTTCATCCATAATCCTGTTGTATCATGCATTCATCTCTGTACTATTTGTGATGCCCGACGTCTTCATCATGTTCCTGTATTTTATTATATGTATCATTTTATTCTGACACGGTGATAGCGCACCACCTCAGCATGTGGTATCATAATGGACCCAAAAAAATAACTTTGGTGCAAACTTTTTGAGAAATATTCTAACTTTACGTGCTCTCGGATCTGAACACACCCAAATCTAAGAAGTCATCACCATACTGCACAAAGATAATTTGATGGTGCGCGCCTCAGTGACATTCAGACACAAACCAGATGCCTTCTGAGCACCCTTAGGGTCTCGCGACACACACACATACAACAAAAATGAAACCAAACCACAAAGAACAAAGGACTGAAATCCGTGCGCTCTCTCAATCATAGCTCGCTCTAACAGGAATTCTTTCCTTTGTAGACATTTAATGTATACAAGCATATGGCTGTAATGTAGTCTTTAATCCTTTCAGGAAGTCCAACAATGAAAATATGGCAAAGCCCACATCAGGCTCATGCAACCCAATCACATCCATCCAGTTTTATTCAAGAGTTTTGACCTTCTGTTCAAAGATTTAACAAATGGCTCAGAGGAGCTCACAGTCTGACAGCGTGCGAGTGTCCAATGAACCGTGATGAATATTTAACAGGATCCAGCCTGCAACATGTCTGCTATAAACTACACTGTCGTCAAACCATTCAGACACTCACTACCCGATCTCATTGTACAGACAGCCTCGATTATACACACCATTGGGCAATCCACAGCATCAGACACTGCTACTAATGATAATGAAGGACGAAGAATTCCTGTCTCCCTGTCTTGCTTTTCTTTCGACCCCCATGCCGATTACTCTGAACTCAAATGTTCTTGTCTCTACACATTTGTAAAGATTAGCTGAGGAGTTTCTGAACGATTGTTCATTCAAGTTGCAACTCCAGTTTAATTGTTTTGACTGTCATCACTGTGGAAAAATAACAGATAAAAAAGGCATTGGCGGCATTGATTGAAAACCTATTGTGAACTGACATGAGTTTCATTCTTTCTGGTGCTGTCTCCACTTGAAGCCAGAAGTTCATCAAAAAAAAAAAAAAAAGGTTTCACTCATTTCACGCTCATTTGCAAAGCCAAAGCCCCAACAGACTCATTTGTGAGGGTTTGATTTTAATAAAGGTTTTGGATTTTAATTCAAAACAACCACGGTTATGAAAAGTTTGAAATTTGCACCATCTCAACTTTCTTATCTCATATAAAATATGAGCCAGAGTCTAATCTGTCTATAGATATATGGAATTGACTTTATGCAAATGAGGTAATTAGCCATGCCCTCTTAGTTCCGTGAAGTCAAAGACCCTTGTGTTGCTAACTTCGGCGGTGAAAACTAGTTTCATCCATGAGGCTATATCTTAGTCAGCTTTGTTGCTTAATGGAGGACCCTTCGTTGTTGCCTGCCTGTATTGGCAGTGACCCTAAGTACACAAAGTCAATGGACTTATGTGCTTCAATTAGCTTTTTGCCATCAGTGTTAATTCACTCTGCTTTGTCACTAGGGAAGCATATCATTTCGATATGGCTAAGTGCATAAGGCACAATCATTAGAGCAATTCCTGGACGATGTGGCAGTGTGTTATGGACCTCATTTGTGTTCGCACATTATAAAAGTCCATCACTTCGCATGTGAGAACCAGACTTGGTATTGAGCAAATCCAATCCTTAATCTTCAAAGCATCATTAACAATGACCATGCCTCAGTCTTGATGACATCATACAGCCACGTCTCGCTGCCAATCAGGTTGCTATGAATCATACAAATGAGAATAATAATGCAAATTTGCAGACACTTTCTTTGAGAGCTGTCACCGTGTTGCAGTTGGCTGCACACACAAGACGAGCGAATTGAGATTTTTGTGGTGTAGCGGTGACACAGGGTCACTTCTCTTCTATTCAAGTGATGTCCTTTATGAAATTCATGCATTATTTTAGAGATTTCCCCTGACACAGACCATTTAAACAATCGAGATTTTGAAATGCCATAAGCCACAGCTTTGAATCCAAAGTTCACACCAAACCATGATCTATATTTTGCCAAAACCAGAGACACAGCAGAAAGCCCACTGTGACTGACTCAAAAGTTTTTTCCATTTGACTAAGCTTCGTTCGGCTCATGGAATGCAGAAGAAATGTGAACTCATGAGTGCGAGCCAGCTCATACCCTGACATGAGCACCAAAGTTAATGGCGTCCTGATTAGGACATAGCACTACCTGTGATAAAGACTGTCACAGCAGATCTAGTTTGGCAAAATTCAGCTTTTAGCCATTTAATCGTTGGCTTTGTGAAATACACTGGCACACACACACACACACACAAAATACCTTGTGTTTATGTCACATTTTGTAGTAAAGTATGTTTAAGCACCGCCAAATTCCACCACAATTTATTTCAACAGGAATGGTGATGAATGACATCTTCAAACAGGCAAAAACAATGTGAGCATTACCCTTCACCTGGCAGATAAAATATGCTTGCGTCCAGTTTAAACGGGCAAGCATGTGATGACTGTCCTTCCACGTGCCACCCGCGAGATGTGCCGGGAACAAATGGAGTGTGAACAAGGCCTTAGCTCATTTCAGATTCATGTCCTGCTCCCAAGTGTCCCCCTTCTGTTGAATACCTGAACCAACCTTAATGTGTTGCACCTGCGTCCAAATGCCATTAGTCCTACAGCACATTAGCCCCCAGAATTTGTGAATTGGACAGAAAGCCCGCTATCCTGATGGCTCATTGCCCCCCCCCC
>CAESWR010000282.1:0-11796 GCA_903171835.1 Mullus surmuletus | reverse complement strand
AAAAAACAAAAAACAAAAACAAAAGCCCAGCATTCCAATAATCCAACACCCATTTTTCATACTGCCTGTACAAAATGAGCATTAACAGCAGATCTTGACCAATCTTTTGGATCTATGATTCCGGAATGATATACAGTTTGTAATTGATTATCCTTGTCATTGGATACTAATACATATAAACTCCATCTATTGTTACTTCACGCTTTTATTGCCAGACTTGGATTGTGCTATGTATGTGGTTTAATACTTCATACTGACTTTGCACATCAGAAGTCACTGTTTGTTCCGATAATTACATCATTCATTTGAATCTCAATCTCCAGATAATCAATATTCTTTTCTACATTGCAGACCAATGGGCACTGGACTGTTAAGATTTCGTTTTAACCAACTATTTTTTTCTTTTTCACGACGATGACAATGACAGACAGTGAAAACATGTCATATTAATGGGCACGTTTGTTTGGAATAACGGCATGGAACCCTCATATCAGCCGTTCTGAAACCAAAAACAATCCCAGTTTGACATCTCAGAGTTATAACTTCACCATAGAGAACCTTGCTTTCTGAATCAAACTCTGGTATCATATCCACCTGTCATCTTTAATTCAGTCTGGCACTTATCCACCGAGCGTTTTAAGTGGGGTGAACTGTAATATGGTAGAGTTAGAGAGAGAGGGGAGTGCTTTCCTGACCAAAGGAGACAAATGCGTATAGACTCATTGATGTGTCAAATAGTCTTAAATGTGCTTAGCTCAGTTACACCTCTTGCCTATTTGTTCACACGATCGCTTCTATATCTTTTCCCCCTTGAACACTTCATCTGGCAACACTGGTCTTCATGCAAATTGCTTATCAGGTTTTCAGAAGCCTCTAAACTGACAGATCCGTGAAAATTCAGTATTCAGTTACAAACACTTTTAAACAAAATATGCCAAAAACATCTCCAGGCTCAAGAGTAACTTTTTAATAAGGTGAAAAACTATTCTGTTGAATCCATCTTGACATGCAAACACAGAGAGGAGGGAGAAATAGAGCATCTTCCAGCAGTTCTGCCTCCTTTTTTTCCATGCTCTTTTATCCATCTGGTGTTATGGCAAGCCATTTCGGCTGCACGAGCTGCTTCTTTCAACCGGCATTTCATCTCGCCTGGAAATTGAGTGCCCCCATGTTTATCCCCTACCCAAGGAGTATGAAGACTCAGGGTATAGCACAGCGTATAAGGGGAGGGGGATGCTCAGTGGTAGACAAAGACTTGCGCAGATCTGAAGGCAGTCTTTAACTGACAAAGGCCCGGCTTACTGCATATCTGTGACATTAAGGATTAGTGGTTGAGAGACAGTGCTCTGCCTGCACTTGTTAATCTCTCCCCTCCTACCATCACTCACTCAACCTCATTCTCTCCGTCTCCCTCTCTCGCCAGACGTTTCCTCTGCCCCAACTTTAATTAGTTTTACCATGGATTGAAGGAAAAGTTGGCGCTTTCGTCAGGTGATAAAACAGTAAGTGCCACAGAGCTCAGTCAGGGTTAACAGTGTTGAGGTCAAGTGTGGACTCCTGGGAGTCTCCATCAGACTGCGGGAAAATTGAGGGAGGAGGAATTCTCAAATCCTTAAAAAAAAATGATGGACGGAGGGGGGTGAGTGAAGAGACTAAAACTGAAAACTTTTGAATACTTTTGTGCAGTTTTTTGTAAGGTAGTGATTTGGTCTTGCTCTGCTTCTGTTCTTTCCGCCCCTCCACGTGTATTTAGAAGTAAAGTAATTGTTATATTTCCATCACAGTATTTGTTAAACTTATTGTTTCACTTTGAACGTTCTCCTCAACAAGATGAGTAATCGTTTTGTATCAAAATAGCCATCTGGACATAGCTCCCTATTCATTAATTATGCAAAGGAAGACTAATCAGAAATAATGGGCTTCTTAATTACTGTTTCACCAACAAAGATAGAACAGGTGACCAGAGGCAGCTGGGCACCTGGGCATCCCACTACTTGCAGTTTGCACTGACAAACCTCAAACTGACACAATGAGGTTGACAAACTGTCAGCGATTAATGAATAGCAGGAAAAATTGAGTTAATGGACTCACAGGTGTCCTGCAAGTGCTACATTTCATCTTATCAAGGTGTCACTTTCTTAGAAAAAAAAAAGGCATTTCAAAGTATGGCTCATTTGATTGATGCTCCATGCAGTGCAGCTGTCATAGCTGTTTTTGACAATTTTGTTTTGATTCCATTTCATGCCATGAGCAATTTTTTAAATCTTCATGAATACGGAAACCCAGAATCGCAGATTCCCAATTACAAAATGACCTGGCAATCATTAAAGAACTGGATGATATATTGTAAAATATGAATATTCTCAATTGTATCCTAACGCCAAATTTCAAAACTTGTCTGTGGTATTTAGAGAATTAAACAGCTGAAAGTGTTCAGTTACCACATGTTTAGTTGCGTACACAGTTTTCAACAAACATTTTAAGATAATACACCCTTTCTCAACTTTATTTCTTAATGCATGGCTGGCATCATCCTTTACAATGAAGGTTTCAAAGTTGAAATACAATCAGTTTCAACGTATATCCTGTCTTTGCACAGCTTATACAAAGACAGGATGGATTGCTTCTCCAATACAGAGGCAACAATGCAGACAGATTGAACACTGAACGCACTTGTAGTTTGAGTGAAGTGGTACTGATTTTAGGCAGAAATTTAGGTTTAGGTTTCTTGTCTTTTGAGCAGAACAACACAGCCGGTGCTGCGAAGTGTATTCTTTGTGCTGCTGGTCAAATGATACACGGTACTGCTACAGGGCAAAGATGGTCCTTGTCTGCAATTGGTTAAGTGCTTGGTGGCCACTTTCAGCCTCACCAAATAGTCTGCCGAATGATCCCCCTTGTTCAGCCCGGAGCCAAACCAGTGTTTGGAGATATAAGAGCACTGAGATGCCAGCAACTGAGATAGCTGGTGAATAATTCCACTGGTCCAATGGTAGCCTTGAAGGCAGAAGAAATCATCATAGGCATTTTAAATTCATGTCCAAGCAGCAGGTGACGATAATCAAAGTAAAATTGAAAAAAAGGAAGGAAAAAAAACATGATTCATACTACCATGGAATGTTAGGGCTCAAGTGGTGTGGACCCCCACATGGGAACACATATTTGTGGTACAATCCTGGTGTTGCAGTGGTAGCACACCTTGTTCATCCTGAATGGATTCAACATTCCTCTTCTGGACGTCTCTGATATGCTGAATCCTGTCCTGGTCCAGGAGAAGTGCACCCAGAGGATCACTGCCTTTTCAGTTAACAAATTTAACGTTCTATCCAGATTACAGTCCACTGCTCTTTCCTTGGTACACTGCAGTTCACAACTTGGTACACAACTGATTCATCTTTGGTAATCATGTGGTCCTGCCATTGCTTGTGATATATGCGACTCCTTGACATTTCAGTTGTTCTCTTTTGGCTTCCTATCTACTCCGCTATCCCACATCTGGACTGTCCATTGGTTACAAAAGGCATTTATCTTTTCAGCAGGCCAAGATGCCATTTGCCATCATATCTTTACTCAGGTATTTTAGATTACATTTGCATTGAATCCATTTTAGTATAGTCACAAAGGCTTGCATTATGCTGACTTTGATGTTGTTTAACCTGCTCTACATAATTCTAAACATGTTCTTGTCCAAGGAAGGCTAATTACCCCCCCGTCCTTTGAGAAATTACAAAGAGCTCTCATACTTTCTCCCCTAGGCAACCAAATTCACAATTTCTACAATCAAATTGCATTTCCATGGAAGTTTTGACTAACAAAAAAAAGAAGATTCATGAATCTGAATAATATTTTCCTTTATTTTAATATGATGTTTTAGTATTATCTTTATTATTGGGTTGCCTCTGATGTTGCATCACAATAATTTAATTTATTCTGGCAACAAAGTGCTAGACAGACAGATGGCAGTCTGTGCTTTCAGCTGATTGTGGTAGACTTCATTATTTAATTCCCAGACAACCACAATATAGTAAAGCAGCAACAAGGTCATAAAGAGAAGAATTTATCCTTCACTGGCATACATTCCACAACCCAATGAGGTTGCAAGGTTTCTTTTGAGTTTTGGAATACAGGATGCTTTGTGGAACACAAAACCATTCGTAGCTCCATGGCTGCCAGGTGGGTTAAAGACTTTCATGGTCAGAGCAATGAAATGCATTAAATCTATTATGTATCTGAAGAGCCCTTATAGGTGTGAGTGAAACACCCTGAGGGAATAAAAGTCCCAATTTAGAGAGTAATTCAGGATGCCGTGTTGACTGCAAAGAATTTGTTGACTGCAAAGAATTAGATCATCTAGTTACTGTAATTGACACACATTTATACTTGAAAGAGCTTGAAAGTCGATTTTTTTTCAACTGAAACCACCTTTGAGCCTCCAAAGACAATATATGAGTTGGTTCCTTTTGGAATCCAGAGAGAGCCATCCCAGCAATCTGCATCCCACTGTCAGTGCACAGCTAATTAGGTGTCACTTTGAATATCACAGCTTGCTATCTGCTTATGAGAAACTCTAAGACAAGGCAGCAGTGTAGAATGGTCTGTCATTGTACTCCCAAACCAGGCACATCATCAATCTTAATTTTCCAACCTAAGGGGAGATGAGACGTGTGTGTGTGTGGCAAAGTTTGGACGCATTCAGACACAAACACAGATTTAGGGGGGCCATGAGCAGCAGTATGTCAGGGTCGTTTTGACTGAGGTGGTCAAGACTGACTGACTACATGTTGAATGAGTCTGCTAATTAAATTAAATGTCTGTATATTGATACAGGTTGTTGAATCAGATCCTAATGCTGTGTAAAGGGTACAGGATGTGAATTTCATCTAAAATCTTAACAAGCACTTATAGAGGTGTGAGTGTTGGACAGAGGGGGCTCCTCATTACAGATCAGAATCATCTCCATTGAGTTCTTCCCAAGTTTCGGTAGTTTGTTTTTGGGTCACAATTTTTGAATGAAAGACCAGGTTTTTGAGCGTTATATTGACATTTGTTTGTCCCCACAGTAAATTACTTGTGTCAGCACCACCTTGAAATATCCCCAAACTTATCATAAACCATCATTGTTTTTGAAGAACAGTATTCTATTTTAGGTTGTGATGCACCTACACAGGTCTGCATAGGATGCAGTAAATATTAGAAACACCCAAGAGACATCATTGCGGGGCAGGATCATCTAATGTGCTGACAGTGTGTTTTTTCCCCCATTTTTTTTTTCTTTTTGCATGGTTTTATACTATAGTTAATCCCTGCATGATGGTAAATATGTGCAGAATCCTTTGCAATTAATGAAATCTAGTGAGACCACTAACCGCAATAAAAGGAAAAAGTGTCAGACAACTGGTGTCATTAGACAAATTAATCTTTTATATGCAATGCCAGGATCTCAAAGGTCTCCTCTTATGCCTCTGCACATATATTAACATTTGCACAAAATTTCTCTGCCACACCTCCCAACCACTCCAAAAATTTCCTTAAAAAATTCTGGTAGGCAGTTTTCAAACTAGACGGTTAGCTGTGTGTGCCAGTAAATGTTTCATAATCATTGTAAGAGTAAAATTGAGTGAATACTCAAAAAGCAATGACCCATTTCTACATTTTCAACAAAAAATATTCAATTAAGCTGAGCCGAGAAAGTGAGGAGCTGCGACCAGCGATCTTTTCCACACATTTACATTCTGAGAGTTTTCTTACATATCATGTGACAGCACAACACATTACCTCTTGGCTTCACATCCTGCAGACAGCTGTTTGCACAGTTGGTTGAAGTGTGTAGCAGAGGCATCGTGTCCTCTTATTTCTCTATCCCAGAACAATGCACACTAACTGGCGGCCAAGTTTTACGACAACAGGCTGTGGGTGTCACATGACGCTCTAACCAGAATGAGTGCTATAATCAACCAAACTTCCAAAGTTCCAAAACCGAAGTTCCAGCCAGCCCCCCTAACAATGAACATTTCTACAATATGTATGTGTTGAAATAACTATAATTTAATCAACCATTCCCATGTGCTTATAGAATTTACTTTGCTACACCATTCCCATGCGATACACGCTTTTCCAATCTGTTTAATGTGATGTTTCCTCAGGGGAGAAACAGGCCAGTCGATGGTTGACAACTTCCCAGCATGAGCACACGCACACACACACGTTTATCCAGCTCAGTGTGTGGCCAGATGATGTGTAGGGTAATCTTACAAATTTCTTGCAACATAAACTGCTTAATGCTGGAATCCTTTGAAGCAACATGCCATACTGTGCCAATGGAGTGGTTTGCATTGAGGTGAATGTGGAGTGTGCTTGTTGGCATGGTGCCAAGATGGCCTCAGATTGGTTTGCCAAGTTTTTGAAGTGGCAAAATGACCAGTGAGAGCACTTTGGTATTTTTTCTGACCTTGGAATTCACTTTGCCCTGCTGGCTTGGGGGTTGCACAGTTGCAAAAATAGTTGCGTGCAAGATACAGCTTAATACAAAAACATGCATGTTTAAGAACAGGACAATATTGGTGAAGAGAAATACAATATAGATAACGTTATAGAAAGGTGTTATCATGTTGCTCACAGAAGCATAAAGGTTTCACATCGAGACAAAAATAGCATGTTCATGACTAAGCAAACAGTTTAATTTACGTTTCATGTAAGACAAGTTAAATAAATTAGAGTTTCAGGGTTAGCGGACTGATATCGTAAATTGGAAGTAAAATCAGCTCTTAGGCATTGTGCTTCTATATCGTATGCTCATCTCCTATATTCATATTTGGCAATGCACAATCCAGACCGATATGTCTACAAGGGAAAGCATCTCTGCAGGAATCAGAGGCCTGTCATGGTTTGATTGATCATCATAATTGCCACAAGCTCTGACATGGCCTTCTATAACAGCACAATGTGACGTTTGGATTTTTCCTCTGATCCGTTCACAGTGGGGGAAGTGTCTGATAAACAAGTTTCTTGTTGCCTCATATGGCCTTATGTTTACATCTCTTGGTTTGTTTGCTGTAAATCCATGTGAGGCGGGGACAGATTGCAGTCCAATAAATATAGCACACAAATGCGAGACAGCTTGGTGGGGTTTTCATGATACCATAATAATGGGCTCCACATAGCAGGCATAAATTCATTTAACTGGTTGTCTAGAGTACGCCTAATCAATTTACCATTTTTGGCAAATTAGAATAATTGAATGCAAAGCTGCATGTAAAACATAACAGCTTAAAAAGCAGAAAGGATGAAAAATTGTCACCAACTTCTCAGCCTGCTTCACATGCTGTAAACTATCAAAAATTAATATATTATTGGTTCAATATGAACTGAGTAATTTTGATTATAGTGTATTCATTATGATTATGGATTGTTGCAAAGTTTAAATGACCTGATCAGAAAAAAGAAGCAACATCCAGGTAGATAATATTTACAATGACAGTACAAGCAGGCAACATTAAGACATTTTCAAGGGTGCTGTTGATCAAAGTATTCACTGTTTGTATGACTGAACATCTGAACATTTGAAAAAAAGGAAGGATTGGAAGATAAATTGGGTTTTTTCTGATAAAAAAAGGGATGTGATAGAAGGGCGGTGGCTGGATGCAAAAATACAAGGAGTGGACAACGAGTGTCTGCTGGTCAAACTGGATCTGATTTTAGTGACACCATCAATCACGCCATCACAAAAATGAGTGACCTTCATGTGCTTCACCCACCCACGCGTTTCACACGATCTTATTAACTTGAAGAGTTCCTCCCACTTTTCCTGTAATCAATTCAACAGCACTCGAAGGAAAACGCTGCCGTGTTGCTGGCAAATCTTTTTGCACCATTTCACCAGCTAATGACAGAGGTTTTTATGATGTTTTTATTAAAGGGCGACCTTGGTGTTCAAGGTGCTGGCAGCTGCAATCGTGAGTGTTGACCTCACTTTGACGGAGCTGATGACTCAGAAAATTCTGTCACATCACTTCATTAAGTCCATGTCTCACGTGCATGCAGAGTTCAAAATTATAACACACCTGGGTACGTCTCTGACTCATGCCAAGCACAATTAAATGAGGGCCAGATTTACTAAGTAAATTGAGTTGCGCAAATGTGCACAGCGACAGATTCACCTGAAAAATTGTGAGGTTATTGGTCAAAGTGTTACCTGGCAAACTGCACTATATTGATTTCTAGCATGAAACAATTAAACATCAGAGAGGTATTTAAAGCATTCATGGAAAACAAAAGGGAGATGAACAGCCTCAAACAAATCAAAGAAACAAAATGCACACAAGGGAAGACGAAGAGGACGCAGAAACAGCAGCAGCTCGGGGTGGAGCAGATCGATGTTGTGTTAATAATGATGCTAATGGATGTGTGCAGCCAAATGCTCAACTTTGCATAACTTCAATAAAAAAAGTTTTACTAAAATCTGCAATTACAAAAAGGCAGATTACCATGGCACGTATAATCTGCTTTTGAGATCTGGACATAAATTAATTCTTTTTTATTGGATTTGGCTGCAACACTTTTTACTCCTGAAAAGCCATGTTTGGGGGACTCCAAATTGTTGCCCAGCATAATGGTTACTAGATAATTGTGTATTAGTACTTGAGATTGGTCTTGGTCTCAAGACTGGCCTTTGGGTCACTTTCTAAAAGGTCTTGGTCTTGTCTCGGACTCCAAGGCATCTTTACTCGATCTTGTCTGGGTCTTAAAGTGAGTGGACTCTGGATTTTTTATCAATACCGATCAAGACCACCACTGGCAGGCTTTTAGACTGTGCCTTCCTTTCCAGAAACAACCAATAACTTCCAATCATTGGTAGATTGATTATTTCCCTCCCAAGTTGCAGCATCTGTCTTCTTATATCTGATTTCAGTCAACTTAGAAGCCACATTCACCTTACAAATCGACACATGAACAAAAAAGCCTAAAATGCTGAGTGGAAATAGCTGCCTATGCACCAAGCAAAATAGCATATGTCATACTAAACAAATTAAATAAAACATTATACAGTCTTGGTCTTGTATTGGTCTCAATCCACAAATGTCTTGGTTTTGCCTCGGTCTTCTTGTCCTGTGGTCTTGACAAAGTCTTGTTCTCGGTTTGGGCAGTCTTGACTACCACACTTCTTGATACTAACTTAAAGAGAGGGAAAAGGGCAACGCAAGAGAAGAGGCGTTGCAGCGGTCTCCTTCCGAGCATGTAAACACTGTGAAACAGCTGATGATTGTGTGTGTAGTGAAACAAAGGGAGGGAAAATATATAGCCAAGAATTTGTGATGCAAATGGGCCCCAGCAACTAGACGGAACTACTTTCTGCAACACCGAAGCAAGGCTGGAACTCCGCTCACAGGACGCAGTGTGGGAAGTTCTGCTGATGAACGACACTGATGGTGAGGATCTCATACAACTTCATGTAAAAAAAAAAAAAATCTGAACTATCCCTTTAATTTTCCTTTATGGTTGAACAATCCCTATAAAGCGGATTATGACGTTGACACCATGCTATTAAAGGTCAGAGAAGCTTTGCAACCATCTCAAACAAATAAGTCAGAAGAGTGTGTCACTAACCTCGATCTATCCCACTACTCCATTATCACCATTACTCAAACGATCCTCCCATTACTGTTATGGTGTATTTTGGGCATAATGTGCCTCATCTGTGCCTGAAATACAGCCACAAAAGTCTTCGTAAATCTGGCCCAGGGCGTCTCCATTCATCTCCCTTTAGGCTCTAAAATCAAGATTGATGATGTGCGTGGTCAGGGAGTACAATGACAGCCCATTCTGCACTCCCTCCTTGTCTTACAGTTTCTCATAAGCAGATAGCAAGCTGTGATATTCAAAGTGACACTCAATTAGTTGTGCACTGACAGTGAGCTGCAGATTGCTGGGAATGGCTTTCTGCTTGAATGCAGGGAAACCTACCCACATATTGTCTTTGGAGGCTCGAGATTGTTATAGGTGAAATCTTACACAACTGGCAATAAAAATTTACAATCATCCGGTAACTGTGTACATGTTTAAAATGATTTCTTGTCCAGGGTGGTTTTGTCGACATCCATCAGAGAGCCTCGTCAGGAAAAGTGAGCTGCAATTTGATGCTGTTCCACTGATAGTCGGGTCACATTCATGCAGCACATTAGATACTTTTATGGGTTTTTTTTTGTCAGACTGCAATTTTGATTTCAATTTCCGTTGTCCTTCCATCCAGAGGGTGGTAATTCAGTTGAATTGTTTTGGGGATTTTTTTGTTTTACTTGGGGGTTTTCTGGAAGGGGAGGGGGCTGTGCAGTGTGATCTGGCGATATGAAAAAAAATAACTTGTCGGTGGCTTTTCCCTAAAAACAATCAATAAATAAAAGTTGCAGAAGCAACTCTGCCACACTCAAACAAATCTCCATACACAATACTCCAAGCACTAACAATACTGCACTTGCCAAAAGTAAGATTCGAAAATTTGCCCATACCGATCATTCAGTGGAGATAAAGATCCAAAGGCACAGTAGTATTAGAATGGTTTTAAGAATACCTGAGTTTAGTGTCGTTTCGACTGTTTTAGCTGAGAGGATAGCGGTGAAAATACCTCCCCTGACTGCACATGGTTACATAAACCATCTGAATCCAGCTCAAATGCTTCCTGGGTGCAACTCTTCCCACCACTCTTCTTGTCTTATGGTTATTCATTTCTCTCAAACATGCATTATGAACACCCACATATGCACACAAACACACATATGCAACACTCTATGATGTAAAAAAAAAACTGAATAAGGCACACAAAGGCTGCTTATCTCAGCCGTATTGATTGTATCAGCGATTCCGATATGATCAAATTTGCCCTTTTGATTACAAAAAACATATGAAATCGCATTTACATTCCTACAGCTTCCTGACTTCACCTCATAGCGCCCCTTGAGAAACGTCAAGGGCCTTCAAAATACAGGCAAGGATCCAGAAGGAAAATTATCAAGTCATCCATGGTGAGAAAAAAAAAGGCTCAGCTGGCTGTATGGCTGCCAAGCAGACTCGTGGCGCTGCCTTCCAAGAAAACAGGTCCCTGCTGGACCATCAGAACAAGAGCATGTTGCAATGTGGGGAAGAGGAAGGAGCATGCGGCATGAACCTTGTAGTTTTCATGTGAGCGCCCGTCCCTATGATGCAGATCGTGGGACGTGCTCAAGGCCTTTTTCATTGCAAGTGAATAATGATAGAATATATTTTAGTATAAAGTGTATTTTTCACACTTGGTACACAGATTTCAGACTGATCGCCTCACAAAAGGTTTGTTTGCTTTCGTATTATCACAGATGAATACGGGCTGCGTATCGGTACTCAATACTATTCAGGTAAACAACCCAGTGCCAAGTAGTGTTTAGTGTTGATTAGTGTTGAAACTTCGCCTGTCAAACGATACCTTCAATCGGTTGTTTTTGAACCCAGATCTAGAAAAAAAAAAGACTGTTTCTATGGTTTTACTCACAGTCAATCAGTGTGAGCGTAATTTGTGCACTTTCAAAATGTATTTGTGTAAAAATCTTGTAAATTGGGAGGAGTGGTGACATTTGCATAACTGGGTGTTCTTATTCGCATGATTAATATTGAATGAGGTAACAAAAAGCACCAATTGAAGTACTCAGTTGGTATTGGTATCGTTTTAAGGGTACTGGTATCGGTACTAGTATCACATTTTTTTAGACGACACCCAGCCCTGCAGATGAATTCATTCAAACATAACATAAGGATTCAGCATCAGTGTCTGAT
>CAESWR010000281.1:419723-430116 GCA_903171835.1 Mullus surmuletus | reverse complement strand
ACACACACACACACACACACACACACACACACACACACACACACACACACACACACACACTCTCCTCCTGCAGTCACCATCTGGAGTCTCATTGTTTTTGCTTTTTCCAAACGTCCTGTTGTCTTCATACTGTGTTTGCTAGACGCACACACACACACACACGTGCACGTACTCAGTCCTCAAACATTTCCTATTAGATTTTAATTAAAGTGTGTTTGTGAGGATGCTTGTGGAACCTTTCATTGATTGCATTTAAAGTTCCAGCTTGCAAAGATTTTCTGCTTCCACGTTTAAAAAAAAACAAAACAGTTCTGTCGTTCTGATGTCATCATTTTTCCACTGTAACACACACACACGCACGCCAGACGCACACACACACACACACACACACACACACACACACACACACACACACACACACACTCCCCTCAGTGTGCCTCCCGTCGGCCGGCTCACCTCGGTCTCCAGGAATCGGCGCAGCGCTCTCTTCTTCTTGATGTTCTTGCGGCGCACGGACACGGCCACGCTCAGCACCATGATCACCACCATGAAGAGGCTGCCGATCACCCCTGCCGCGATCAGAGGGGTTCTGAGGAAAACCCAGGGGAGGGGGGGGGGGAGGGAGATGACCAGAGTTGGGGTGACACAAGAAGGTTGAAGAAGTTACATAATCATAGAACCATGAGAAACCAAAGGGAGTGAAGGAAGGAGGCCTCGTCTGCAGGGGCTCCTCTCCTCGCCGCGCCTCCACCTTCCCTCCGTCTGTTTCTCCGGCCGAGCTTTGTCTGCTGATAAATACGCCTGTGTGCCCTCGCATTCAAATCACGGCTTGGATCAAATAAAAGGCAATAGCCATCAAAGTGAATCTGGCTGCGCGCTGTCGTTAACGGACGTTCTCTCAAAGTGTCTGCAGATTAGCAGCAGAGATGAGGATGAGAACCTGCGTCTCCACCTCATCAGCACCACCTTCTCACAGGGTTCCTCTGCCTCTGTGATGACGGAGGCTCCTGAGGTCGGGCCGCGCTCACACCATCATCATAGAGAATAAAACCTCTATCTAATACAAAGAGAATCCCAGACATTCACAGGAGCTTTGTTTGTAAGTGTGTGAGGTGGTGGGGGGGCCGATCAACCACTCAGACTCAAAGTTGAAACGCTGAAGATTAGTTTTTTCCAAACTTGCTAAATTGGCTCAAGATTCCAGTTTTGAATATCTCATAATAATATAATGCTAATAACATTTGATTAAGACTCACTCTTAGGTCTTCCAGCACAATTTCTTGTGCAGTCAAAGCCAAAACACTAAACAAATCCTAAAAAAGCCATTACAAACTTCAGATTGATTGAATTGGATTATTGAGTATTGCATAATTTTGGTAGCAGTGATCCACTAATGAAGGTCCTGCCTTTTACTAAAAGACACGTTTTTTGTTGCCAGCACATTTGTTCAAGTTCTTCAGACACAAAAATGGCAAAAACAAGGAAGCTAATGCAGGAAACATGCCTGGAGATACAGATTCTCAGCCGTGAGCTGCTACACTTTGTAGCGCGTTTCCACCACTGACACGGCTGACAATAATACACATTTTCTGTTTACAGAAAATATATCTCATTGCTTTAGAGCATTAACACGATGCTACAATGACAGCGCTAATGCTAAAGCGACACTGAGAGTGAATGGTATAAGACTCCAGTCTAGACAAAACAAAGAACCTATGTATATTAGACAACAATAATAATATAAAGCAGAAAATCAACTACATGTATTTTGGCTGCAATAAAAATCTGAACCAAACGTCCGTGAGCTGGAATTATTTCCGTCTCCCTGAGCAGGATCCCTTTTCCACATCCCATAATACTTTCACATGAGACATTAGGATGTAATCGCCAAGCGCCGCCGTTTAGCAGACACCCACAAATAGCAGCGGCTCAGTCAGCCGAGGAGCCGCCGAGGAGTTGACGCATGACCAAACCACACTTTAGCACCGTGACGCGTTTGAGACGTCTAATTGGATCTGCATGCTTCGCCTCCGCGTTGGCGACAAACATCAACGGCTCCAGAGAGCGACGAGCCCAGCTGGGCTGTGAACGCGCTCAGGACGCACACATTTACACTCAGCCGGCAGCCGCACGAGGGTTTGACCCCGACGACCCCCATCACGGCTGGTAGGAAGGTTTGTTCTTACATGTTCAACCCTCATTCAACAACTGTGTGGGCGGAGACATGTCAGTGAGGGGCGGAGCCAGTGGCTGTCTGCACAGCTACACCACCACTGGGGCACTCAGCAGGTCGCTTTTGATAAGGCGTATGGTTGTTGCTATGGTTACGCCACACACAGGAATGTGGTACTGTTGTCGGTAGCTAGTGAGAGATTGTCAGAAGAAGAAGAAGAAGGATGCAAAGTTGGCGGGACGGATTGTGATGGGACGCAACGTGGACTGCTGAGATGGATGTTAGGCCTGGTGTGTGTGTGTGTGTGTGTGTGCGCATGTGTACGAGTCTTCATATTGTTATACAGTTGTCTGAAGTTGTGTAACAGTTGTTAGTTTGCACTATATGTATGTGTGTATGTGTATATTTTTGTTATTTATTTTTGGAACAGTGCCAAAGTTAATTGTGCCCAGCTGTGGCCTTTGAAGAGCAATAAATATCAAAAGTCCCAAAACATCTATTGTGTTATTTGTATGGATCCACTATGTAAACATAGTAATTCTCTTTCCAATAATCAATGGCATTGATTGGAGCCTCGTCTCACTTTGTCCTAAAGGAACATTAATGTAGTTACAAAGTGTGTCCGTTGTTTCTGTTGACAGTGTTTTGTATTAAGAGTCCATTTCATTAAAATATTCAAATAGATCATCAATAATTGAACATGCATTTTAAGTTGCGTTAAAGAGGGGTGAAGGTGGGCTCCAAACAGCTGGTCAGTCCACCATTTAAAAACATCAAGCCAACAAACTGGGAGCTCCCCATCAGGAGTCTCTGCTTCATGTCCGAGCCATGTTGGGACTTATTTTCCATCTTATCGGGCCGGTGATTGACAGCTCCATCAGATGTGTGAGTGCGAGCTGCGTGTTCGCCTTTGAAGGCTCGCCATCATCAAGCGATCCCGATAAGCCTCTTTCAGCGCCGCTGGAAAAGCCAATATCCTGCAGCAGGTAACAGATGGACACGATGTGAGGCAGCCGAGCTCGGGGTGAGCCGGGGGTCCCGCGCGTCCCGCTGCTGCCGCTATCGCACATCTGATAAGACCTGGGCTGATAGTTATACGCCGCCGCCCTCTTTCGCCCCGCTGGAAGGCTCTTTTTTTCCCCTTCCAGGAGGAGATTCCGATCAGCTGATTGTTCACAGAGTGGATCGTTTCCTCTGGATTTGCAGCTATCAGCCTCGCCATCGACTCGCCCAGGAAAAAGTGTCGGAGATCCTGAATATTGATCACGAGAAGCCGCAGAAACAAAAGCCGACTGTCTCCTCTGCAGATTTAATTCCGGGCACATTATTCCCTAATAAAAATGCAATCACTTGCAGGCGGCTTCATCCTGCTCCTCCTCGCCGCCACCTGATGCCAAAGTGCTTCACTTATGAAATCTTCAATCCATTTTGCTGTAAACGGTTACCAGCGCTTTGTGAGCTTTTTCGCCCCCACAGTCTCAGAACAAAAGCTAAAGCACTTTCAATAGATCAAGAAGTGGGCAAATTGCTTGTGAGCACAGACACATGCACGCACACACAGACACACACACACACACACACACAAACACACACACGCACACACACATGCACACACAAGCAGACAGGCATTACAGACACTCCCAGGAATTTTGGGGCCTTAAAGCTATCCATTAATCAGACTTTGCTTACTCTGTGTGTGTGTGTGTGTGTGTGTGTGTGTCTGTGAGTGTGTGTGTGTGTGTGTGTGTGTGTCTGTGTGTGTGTGCTCCAGGTGTCCCTTTTGTTGCAGGGGACATAAATCTGTTTACCCTCACACACCATGGCGACTTGCCTTCCTGCTTAAAAGCAAAAAATCATCATATTTTAAAGCAGAGGCTCGTCAGCTTCAGGGCGGAGCACCTGCACACGGCGGCGATGATCGATGGAATAAAGTGTGTGTGTGTGTGTGTGTGTGTGTGTGTGTGTGTGTGTGTGTGTGTGTGTGTGTGTGTGTGTGTGTGTGGTGCACACACAAATAAAGCAATGCGGTACCTGTCCATCCAGCCGATACAGTCCTGCAGTCTCGGTCCGATGCATCTGGACAAACAGATTAAACACAGCTGTTAACCATGAAGGATGAACCATCGAATTAGAAGGTCTAGATCCTGTACAAAGAGAAGTAAACCACCAAGATTTGTTCTCTTAGCAGCTAAAACAATGTGAGGTGAGACTGGACTTTTAGAACAGACAGATTAGGGGCCGGATATTCCCATTTTCTGCCTCCAGGATTTGATCAGCTGAGAGAACACACATTTCTATCATCAGCTGTTGAGCTCTTTTGAGTGTGTGTGTGTGACAGGCAGACTCCGAGTGTGTGTGTGACAGACAGACTCCGAGAGTGTGTGTGTCAGACTCTCAGAGTCACCGAGCAGGGAGGTAAGATCCCTGTCAGCTGCAGAGACCAACTCAGTTTACTTCTGCCAAGATATTTGAGAGCTTCATTACATAAAATACTGGACTGCTCCTTCTGAAAGTTGCAGTGTGTGTGTGTGTGTGTGTGTGTGTGTGTGTGTGTGTGTGTGTGTGTGTGTGTGTGCGTGAGCTTGTCACAGAGCTGCACCTGTGACAGAGCGTCAGCCGCTGTTTTCCACCTACGACTACACTGTTCTGCTCGGCTGGCCGGCGGCCGTCACTCAGCAGAGCAGCAGCAGCAGCAGCAGCTCGAAGAGGCCACATCAACTCCCCGAGGACAGGAAATGCTAAAGGTCGCCTCAGTGACCCGCCGCCGCCGA
This sequence comes from Mullus surmuletus, assembly GCA_903171835.1. NCBI lineage: Eukaryota > Metazoa > Chordata > Actinopteri > Syngnathiformes > Mullidae > Mullus > Mullus surmuletus. Next base: position 425,172 of record CAESWR010000281.1, on the reverse strand, counting down.
GCCCTTCCTACAGCTCTTTAGTCCTTTAAGTCTCCCGATTTTATGGATTTCCGTTCTTATCTTCATCCTCCATCTCGCCGACACCGTTATTAAAGGACTTTTTAAGGGTTTTCTGACTCGTGGTGTGTGTTTGATGTGTTTTTTTTCCTGTGCTCCTCACTCAAACAAATAGAGTTACTGTTTGAGTGTATAGACGGCAGTGATCTTCCTCAGAGTGTGTGTGTGTGTGTGTGTGTGTGCGTGTGTGTGTGCGTGTGGACCTCCATTTCCAAACTCTCCACTGTGTGTGTTATTTAACAAACGCTGCCATGATGCAACGGGTAAAAATCTCAGGCTGCTCCTTCCAGTCTGACGGCTCCACTGTCCTCTGCACACACACTTTTTTTTCCTCCCGCCCACGTAACACAAATCAAAGCAGAGTCGCTGCTGCCTATTTAGGGGACTTTTCAGGACGGACCTCAACCGCTTTCCGTGAGGTCAGTGTGTGTGTGTGTGGCATGCTCAGTTACCATGGCAGCCAACATTTCTGTCTCCTCTGTCTCTCCAGCTGACTGACATTCAGGCGTCTATGGCCATTTGGGTCACAGTTTTAAACAGGTTTAAATCATATTTTGAATGCTGGTAAATAACAGACTCTTTGGTGGTTGAAAGTGTGTGTTTGTGTCTGTGTGTGTGTGTGTGCGTGTGTGTGTGTGTGAGGGAATCAGAGCTGGATGCCGGCCTCATGCCTCCAATATCACTGCAGCGATCACAAGTCACAAGAGCAAGTCACAAGTCACAAGTGCATCAATGGGAAGGAGTGTGTGTGTGTGCGTGCGTGCATGTGTGTGTGGTGTAACATGTGCTGTAGGACTGTGTGAGTGTGTGTGTCTAATCGTGTAAATTGAAAGTCTCTCACACAGACAGACGCACACAAAACCCTACACTGCATATGTTAAACCTTTATGTGCGTGTGTGAGTGTAATCGTATAAATTAAACACACACACAGGTTTGACATATGCAGTGAAGGATTGTCATTATGTGTGTATGTGTGTGTGTGTGTGTGTGTGTGTGTGTGTGACATTGGGAGCAAAAACAGCAATATGTCTCTTAACACTATAATTCTGGTGACAGAATGATAGAATTTCTCTCTCTCTCTCTCACACACACACACACACAGAAACATATTATGTGTGTGTATGTATCTATGCATGTGTGTATGTGTGTGTGTGTGTGTGTGTAAGTAATCTCCAGTACTCTTTTTTGTGGTGATAGAATGAAGATGGCGGCGGTGGGGGGGCGGCAGTGGGCGGAGCCTCTTCCTGTCAGCACTCACCCTTGGGTGCAGTTGGAGTGGCAGGGGTGACATTCGTTGTTGGCTTCGGCATACTTGAAGATGAAGCTGTTGGCGCCTTGCAGGCCGTCGGGACACTTTTCCACACAATTGGGGCCGTCCTTGAAATGCAGACACTGGACGCAGTGCTCCGGTCCCTGAGGGCCGAGACACAAAACACTCCTTATCTCACACACACACCGCCCCCCGCCCCCCTCAGCTGATATTAAAGTGTGTTTTTTTTGTGATGGCGAGTCCTGCTAATGTTAAAGTGGCGGCAGAACACAGAATCTCTTCCCTGCATCAGAACATCTAGCTAGCTTTGCCTTAGCATCGGTTGTTGCTATGGTTACACCACACACGGGATGGGACGCTGTAGTCAGAAGAAGGAGGATATGAGTTTAGATTCAGATGGGATGGCAACGTGGACCCCAGAGACGCATATTAGACGTGTGCGTGCCTGCGTGCGTTTGTGTGTGTGAGATTTGTTTGTCTGACTTTATGTCGACATAAAGCATCACGATGCAGCACAACAACATCCAGCCGGCGAGGCCTCTCAGTCACGTAGGGAAGCGATGATACTAATCGCCCCCCGAGGGGGAGGTACTTAAGCTGTCAAGGCTGCGCTCGCGCTTTAGTTGCGGCGCTCACCTAAAGCTACGCCGCCGCCGTCGCCGCTGCCCAGAGGGAGAAGTCAGAATCATCGCTCTTCACTTCCTGCTGCGCTGCACAGGAGCAACAAGGTCAGAGCCCGGGAACCGCACGCTAATGCTGCACACATGCTGCGTTTACACCATGATGCGTGTTTGGAGATATGATAAAACAGCTGGCAGAGTTTCTCTTTTTCTCTATTCTTCCAAGTGAAACCCACAGCGGGGGGTGGCGTGGCCGAGGAGGAACGAGGAAGAACTTCAAAATTCTGGAGAAAATGTGTGGAGAAGTGATATTAAGGTGACGGTTATTACGGCAGCCGCGTAGGAAGCAGAAAGCGTGAGGGAGTGTGTTTTTCAGCCCTTGCCTGTACACTTTATTACTACAGACAGCTTATAATTATTATTGTTCGATTTGAATAAACATGTAAAAAAAAAAAAAAATCCTGGATTTCACCTCCTTAAGTTACACTGCAGCTATGATACACTCAGCATTAAAGGAGGCTGTGAAATATCTGCTCTCTCCTCACTTTGTAAATCCTAATGATGGACCAGTGTGTTTCTACACGTCCTTCAGCTGCGCGGCGCCTTTAGAGATTCAATTGTCACACTTGAGAGCAAAAAGACGGAGGGTGAAAGCGGCCGGAGAGGAGAGGAGAACGATGGAAACAATAAGTAGTTTAGAATAAAGAGGAGGGAGAAAAAAGAGGACAGGAGAGAGAGAGAGAGAGAGAGGGAGGAGGAAAGCAAACGAGACACATAAAGCAGTGCGAGCGCAGCCGGCAGATAATAACCATTGCTCACTGCGCTCACAATGACCATAACAATCCGCCTAGAACAGGATTTATGGAGCTAATATAGGCGAGGGAGGCGGCAGGGGAGGAGAGGAGGGGAGGGGAGGAGAAGGAGCTCACAAGCTCTCTCCCCCGGCAGACGAGGCCGCTCTAATCAGCCGGCCTGAAGAACATCTCCAAAAATACGATGCGAGTGGAGCGTCGCTCACAAACACCCTGGTAATATATGAACACGCCTTACAATTACTGGCTGTGTGACGTGGGGGGGGCACACAACCCTACACCGCATATGTTAAACCACACACACACACACACACACACACACACCCCTTATAAAGCACTGTTGACTGTCGGCATCTGGCAGCCGTGAGTGAGTGTGAGTGTGAGTGTGTGTGTGTGTGTGTGTGTGTGTATGTGTGTCAAAACTTGTTTGCGATCACACACACACAGGGCCGTCAATCCCATGCTCCAGCCACCCAACGACAAACCTTTCAGAGGGAATGATATAATAATATATGTTTTGGGAAAGACTGAGAATTAAAAGAAAGCATGAATCAAAGTTTGCTCAGTAGGAGACACAGCGACCAGGAGGAGAGTGTGAGTCTCCATGGCAACGGCTTTGGGCCTACATTAAAATGTGAGGAAGGCCGAGATGATGAAGAATCCTCTTTGTGTTTAATGATTTTTTTTTTTTACTGATTTCTGTTTAAAAAATAAAAATTCTAGACACAAACTCTGAGGCTAACTCGGGTTTGAGGAGGAATCCTGAGGCTTTCTGTCCCTTATTTCAGGGTGTGACGCGAGCCGGCGCCTGGCCGGCGAGGACGGAGTCAGCACCTGTGACGCTCCAGTGGTGGAGCTTCACCGTCTGTCAGAGAGGCGAGTCTATAAAGGCAGGCTGGAGGTCAGAGGCTGCGAGCAGCTGCAGGGGACGGAGACCAAGGTCACGCCTCCTTTATTCCACGCAAGCATTTTTTTCCTGCTAACGTGCAGATGTAAAATACAGAAGAATAAAAGAAAAGCCGTTTCTTTCAACTGTAAGATGACAAATCGGTGAATCCCTGACTTACGCAAACATGCAGTAACGTCGATCTCAGCTCAGCCATCGGTTTTGCCTTCGAGTCGGAACATGAGGCATAATCGATCGGTGAGCTGAGACGCCTCGGCGGCTAAAACAATCATTCATCTCAGTCACCGAGCAGCGCCGGGGATGTCTGCCGCTCCGGCTGATTTGGTTTGTGGTGAGCGACGTGCAGGTGGATCTGAGTTAACTATTTCTGTGCTTCACTGCGGCTCTATGCAGCTTTTTTCTTGTTTGTCTTATCTCTAAAAAGTCATCATCAAAGTTTCACCAAAATCTGCCAGTTTTTTGCATAATCCACGAAAACAAACAAACTCTGAAGCTCCTCCGTGCAGGTAATTATCACTCAGCCCCTCCACCCAACCACACACACACACACACACACACGTTTTAATAATAGAGAATTCTGGCTGGTTGCTCAGCTGTCTGGTGTGTTCAGGCAGGTTGTTGTTTTTGTTTACTGCTGCGTCGGGCAGCTGTTGTTGAGTGGAGACAAAAAAGGATGCGGTTGTCAGAGAGCCGGCACGCGCATCCCCTGACTGGCCAAACACACGAGGCTGCCAGATGACGACCTGGACAGATATTCAGAGCACTCAGAGTGGGACACTTTAAATTAATTTACAACCAAGGATTCAAAAAACGAAGCCCGTAATGTGACTGCGGCCTCGTTAGCGCAGATGCTTCAGGATTATTCCAGCTTGTGTTTGTTATTTTTCAGGTTACCTGCTGCAGTTCACCGTCACGCAGCATAAAAACACACTGATAGAGGCAGGAATTATTGCTTTGCACAATCAAATATGTTCCTCGATAAAATACGCCGCCTGATATTGCCCTTAAATAAACAATGAGTGTGGAGAAGCCGCCCCCCCCTCCCGCTGCCTGTTGATCTTCAGAAGACTCGTGTGTATGTGCGTGTGTGTGTGTGTGCGTGTGTGTGTATGATGAACAGCGGGTTTCTGTGGGCTTACCGGACCGTGGCAGGTCAAAGAGTCACCGTCAGCTCGCTCGCACTGGGCGTCACACTCCACACACACTGACCCGTTGGCGTACTCCCGAATATCCCTGAGAGAGGAGGAGGAGGAGGAGGAGGAAGAGGTAGAGGAGGAGGAAGAGGCAGAGGAGGAAGAGTTGTTAGTGGAAGCGCTGAGTGAGGTCACTTCCGCTCTGAAGAACTACTCCATCCTCCAGATCCACCTTAAATTAGCTGCTCCGTCTACCACGTCCCCCTTAAACAACGCTGCTCCAGCAGACGTGAAATAAACTCTTATAAATATTCATTGGTGTGTTTAATGTTTCCAAACCTCACCAGAATGACAACCTGTAATTACCCTCGATTTTCATTATCCTGAAACAGGAAGTGGCGAGCGATGAGGAGCACATTCCACACATCGTCGTCATCTCCTCAAACAAAGAGCTCATGAAGGTAAACCCACTCTGAACATTATTTGCTTTTGGAAACTTGCTTTTCTTTGATTAATTGTGATGCAAAACATGAACATCAGCTGTCAGCAGCTATGAGACAGCAGCACAACAGACGCTTCATTAGTTGATGATCTCTGGAAAATATTCATGTTAGGGTTTTTTTTTTACAGCTTCAAAACTTAATTAAAA
>CAESWR010000281.1:402087-415003 GCA_903171835.1 Mullus surmuletus | reverse complement strand
CACACACACACTCTTCCAAACAGTGCATACACACTCCACTGAACACGTGCAGAGCTGTGTCAAGGAGAGCAGTGTGTGACCCTTGAGTCCCACCTAGTCCTCAGAATTACTCAAGTGTGTGTGTGTGTGCGCATGTCTGTGTGAATGTATTTGTGTGTGTGTCAGTGTGTCTGTGTGTGGGAAGTGCCCAGAGCGAAGGAGCACAAGGAAAAAAGGGGGCCACCTCAATAATGCAGAGAGCGCCTCAATAATGAAGCCGATGTAAAAATAATGAGGCGCGAGCTCTGGTGGCGCTGACGTAACAAACACGCCAACGTTTTTAGAAACATTCCTGTCGAGTCACCGCTGCTGATTGGCTCGTTTCCTTCAGCTTTGCATTCTGGGAATTACACTCCACAGGTCAATTAGTCTGATTATAGGTGGACTTCCAAACTTAAATGACTTTGATCTGAGCCAGATGTTGACCCATCGTGTGTGTGTGTGTGTGTGCGCGCGCGTGACTTACAGCACTCCTGTGGGCTGCGGTTGTTGCGGATCAGGTACTTCTGGTTGGGGGTGCGGAACAGACGGGTCCAGTTGACGGTGTTGTAGAAGCACAGCTGGCTGTTCTCGGCGATGTGGACGTTGCCGGCGCTGATCTCACGCAGGGACTGAAGCTGCAGCGAGTAGAGGCCGTACTGCTTCAACACCAGCAGGGAGATCCCACTGACACACACACACACACACACACACACACACAGGGGTGTTAGCATCTGTGCGATAAGTTCCCATTTTTTAAGTCTCAGAACTTTGTCACTTGAAAAAAAAACACTCCATGTTTGCTGTTAAATGTTAAAACAAGAGAAGTGTGTGTGTTCTGTGGTAACGTCCTTTCTGCACTAAAACACTCGGTATCTCCATCAGACTTTCGCCGGCAATGTGTTACAGGGTGAGGCGGCGATTGTGCTGAATGGCACACGGGGGGGGGGGTCGGGCTGCCTGGGGCTGATTTAAATGAAACAAATTAAAAGACCCTGAAAAATAACATCAATAAATCCAATAAAAACAGAAAAATATGTTTCTTAAAGAGCAAAATAACCACTAGAAGTGCTGGAGTGGAGTCTCGAATGGACACAATCTTTTTTTTCCCCTCCTGATATCGGACCGAAATCCGATGTCAGTATTGGGACGGCTGTATTTCAGCACCTAAACCCCACCTACCCCACCTCTGCACACTTTGACCTCTGACCCCTCCCCCAGCCTGTGCCGCCTCCTGTGGAGCACCGGGGCAAAGACAGGCGGCAGGGCTTTAATTTGCACCCCAGCTTGCCGTTTCCCACCTGCTGCTGCTGCGCGCACACGCGCACGCGCACACACACACACACACACACACACACACACACACACACACACACACACAGTTCACGCTAACACCATCAGATTTTTTTTCTCTATCTAAATGTCACAGCAGGCTTTTAGGGAAACCTTTCCAGAAATCACAAAAAATTTAATGATAAACAATTATGTTCTGATCGCAGAGTTAAAACACGCTTGTGAAATGTCAGCGCGCAGACGAGAGTCAGACGCACACACACACAGCTGTTCATGTTGTGAAACCGAAAAAAAAAAAAAGGGAAAGGAAACAATGTTACTTTCAGCTCAGAGACGATATTAAAGAAATGATACGCCCAAAAAAGGAATTCCAAAATCCATCCATATGTGCGCATTGTGGAGTTCTTGCTAATTTAGTCAGAGAGCTGGTGTGCATGTGTGTGTGTGTGTGTGTGTGTGTGTGTGTGTGTGTGAGTGCGCGTGTGTGCTGCTCTGTACCTCTCATACTAACACCCATCTCCATCAGCATCTCCCTGAGTGGATGATGAGCCCCTTCAGCTGAATTTTTGGGCGCACTTTCCCTTTAATCAAACCCTTTGGCTCGGCTGCTTGCTGGTTGCCGTGTTGCCTACCTGTACAGCGCTCGGCCCCCGATTGTTGCCAGGTTGCTGAACACACTCAGGTCCGTCATGTTGTCTGGCCACGACTGGATGTTGAGGTAGCCTGGATGAAGACACGCACACGCACACACACACACACACACACACACACACACACATTAACTCTCAGGAATTGGCAACATTCCAGGTGAGCGGTAACCACGGCGCTCCGAGTCTGCTGAGCGTTCCCCAGACGACGGAGGAGCGATGACGCCGGCCGAGACGACCGCTCAGTTTCACAACTTTTTTAATGCGTTGCGGTTACCTGCCGCCGCTGCGCGCCTGAATCATTCAGGAGATGAAATGAAGAGTTGAGGAGGCGGCCGAGGCTCGTTTAGGGAATTTTTTAAATAATGGATTCAGGAACATGAAATATTTAGAGACACGCAGGAGGAGGTTCGATCCCTGAAGCTGACAGACGATGACAAACAAAATGATCAGATGGTAGGGGGGGTGGGGGGGTTGGGGTCTCACTTTAAATCTGCATGGGTCAACTTCTATTAAAACAAACCGTGATAAGTTACTTTTTACTATCTGTGCAAAATGTATCATTGCCGTGTGGTCTAACGGCTGCACAATTGCTTCTGGGAAATGAAATCGTTTGTCTGCTGAAGAAGCTTTAACAAAAAAAAGGAAAAAAACAACAAACAGAGACGCAGAGGGCATGATGGGTAAAGTGATGCGTTGTCCAATCGATGAGCAGTATCTCACTCCATCGTCTCCGTCCCCTCAGGATGCGTGATGATGTTTATACAGAGCAGACAGGGAAGGCCGCCCCCCCCTCCTTATGTGGCAGCAGAGCCGCGACCTTCATCCGAGACCTTCAACAGCTCGTCCGTCCGGCGGTGAGCGGCGCCGTGTTTGTTATGAAGGTCCCAGCTGAGCGGCCGAGCCCACGCTTATTAACCGTGTTTGATGAAGAAGTGTGTGTGTGTGTGTGTGTGTTTGGGGAGGTAAATCGTGAGGAACCACACACATGCGAGCTCACGCAAACACACGTGAGCTGAATGTGAAGTGAGAAAAAGTAATACGAGCAGATGGAAAAGAGAGGAAAAAAGCAAAGTCATCTCAGCGGCATTAAGTTATTTAACTCGACTTCTTTTCCTTGGGAAGCTCCTTCCCGTGTTCCGGGCTGTGAGTAATTGCTGCCATCATGACGGAGCGGTAATAGGAATCATTTTCTTTATTAAAGCTGCGAGCAGCACCGAGGTGGCCGAGCAGGTGGGTCGCCACGGCGACGTGGAGCCCGGTTTGATGAAAGAGCGTAAAAGCAGCAAAAGAAACTGAAAAAGATGGTTAATTATGCAGGATCACTGAGGTCACTCCAACTTTTGGTGTGTGTGTGTCTGTGTGTGTGGGTGTGTGTGTGTGGGACTCAGGTAATGAGTCAGATCAGCGGGGTGGTGAGGTGTGATGTCGCTTCCTGTTTGTTTTGGTGATTATCTGGCAGCACCTTTTAGCATTTTGGCCGATGACGTCTCATCGCAGCGCCCCTAGTGGCCATTTGATGTGAGCTTCATGTGCTGCCACTGAATGGAACCTCCCTGACATGGCTCCAAATATCACAATCATCCTTGCAGCTCCGCTATAACGCTCTTTTATGTATGTGTGTGTGTGCGCGTGTGTGTGTGTGTTTCCAAGATAGTAATCTACCACCTGCTGCGCACTTGCCTTTAACAGGGAGCAGCACCTGCAGCAGGGCGGGGAGCAGGTGAGTGGATCTGCATGTGTGAATGGATGAGCAAACATCAGCCCACCTGGGGGGCCGGGGGGGGGGGCAGCAGCTTTGGAAGACACAGGGCTGACACAGGGAGTGGCGCTCCCCCCAGTGGCCAACCAGGACAGACAAAGGAAATTCATTCTTGCGCATCTTATTTCCAAGCAAACGATAAATGTATTTATTATTTATCTATTTGTGCGATTTCTATTTATTATTTCCTTTCATCTTTCATTAAGGTCGTCAATTCTGATTCCACCTCCAAACGTGTTGAGAACTTCCTGTCTGAGCGGCGGCGGTGAGGATCTCCATGGCATGCTAATGTGCGTGGCGTCGCCTCATTATGATAAAGAGGAGCGCTGCAGTTCAAACACGTAGCGGCCTTTCTGAACACACTCCAATCACTTCTACCTCTGCGTTGTTTGTTGTTTGACAAACATCTAAGTGCTGCTTTCGCCTTTCGGGGACAAACTAAAGAGTTTATCAGCGAGACGCTTTGAAGGATTTGACGTCTTTGCAAGAAATTAATCAGGACGCACTCGGGTCAGCGAGCTCACGTCCTTTAAGCGAAGAACAGATTAGAATATAGACTCACTTCAGGATCGTCCTGAACATACACAGATGACGAGGCAGCCGTGCATACAGGATGAGCAGCCTGAGTGTGTGTGTGTGTGTGTTTGTGTGTGTGTGTGTGGGTGTCTGTGTGTGTGTGAATCACTGGTGGGCGGGTCCGACAAAACGAGGAGAAACAGCACTTGGAGCGCCGTCAGTTTCTTGGACCACACGCACACACACGCAAGTTGTTATACAAAGCCACTAAGTTAAAGAAAATGGCCGAAAGGTCATATGCAAAGGTCATAGGGGTGAAGCTGCCGTGATTACGAGCTGAGAACAAAACACAAGTGGGCCGCCCACCTCAGACGAGCAGAGAGAGCCGGAGTGGAAGCATAGCGGGAAGAGGAAGTGTGCCGCTGCTGTGTGTGTGTGAGAGGATGAGAGGCAAGCAAGCACACACACACACACACACGCACACACACATACACACACACACGCACAAGCCCTGGCTCATTTTGAAAGCGAGAGCGATGGCAGCTGTGACCCCGGGGTCGCGGGAGGCAGGTTGGCTGCCTCCGTCAAAAGTCACGTTTGCTTGACAGCTCGGGGAGACGACAAGCTGAGGAAGACACACATGCGTACACAAACAGAGTGCACACACACACACGGGGCGCACACACACACAGCTCTGATGACACAGTGTTGGGTGGACGGTTCATGTCAGCGTCTCCGACTCACCAAAACAATAGCAGGAGGAAAAACAAAAACAAAAAAGAACAAAACGATGGATGAAATGACAAATGACAACGGAAGACACACACTCATGCAAACACACACACACACACACACACACACACACACACACACACACACACACACACACAGCTGTAATTACTCCTCCTGGACCGCGTCACTTTAAACAGACTACACTTGAAATGTTAATTAAATTTGGCTTTTTAATTTCTTGTAATTGATGTTTTTTGTCTCAAAAATGCTCGGCCGTCGTCTGAACGGCAGCAAAGCAGAGAGGCTCCTTCCTCCTCGGCGCCTCCTCCTTCTAATTAGGTCGGCCAGATGATGGCCTTTCCCTCCTACTTCATTTATCCAATTATCATTGATTTGTCTGACAGTTTGTGATTGGGACTATTTTTCTTTCTCATTTCTTAATTCTTTTGGTTATTTCATCTTGCACGTTGACTGTCCTTCCACACGACACGTCAATGATGAATGATGGGAAGGAGAGATGGGGAATGTATGGATGGATGGATAGATGGAGGAATGAAGGGAAGGATGGAGGGATGATGGAGGTAAAGAGGATGGATGTATGGATGGATGAAGGGAAGGAGGATGAGGGATGGATGGATGGATGAAGGGAAGGAGGATGGATGGATGGATGGATGGATGAATGAAGGGAAGGAGGATGGATGATGGAGGTAAAGAGGATGGATGGATGTATGGATGGATGGATGGATGGATGAAGGGAAGGAGGATGGATGGATGGATGGATGGAAGGAGGATGGAAGGATGACAGCACAACTCAGAGGAAGGTTTGCAGAGAGGGGAGCTGAGGGTTTAACGATGCGCACCACATGTTTTCTTCATGGTGCATGAAGGGAGAGCTGGGACTGTGGGACCCCCCCCCCCACCCTACCCTCAGCCCCCCGCCGCCACACACACAAACAAACACACACACACACACCCCGGCCCCCCGAGGGAGACACGGCACAGAAACGGAGGAGATTGAAAGACTCATCGAATATTCATCTATGCTCCTCGCTGTGGACACTTTTTGATGTGAGGAGGGGGCGCACGCACACACACACGCACACACCACATATAGACCGTAAAAATCAAGAGGGGAGATAAATAAGAGTGCAATGTGACTGCCCTTCGTGTATGTGTGTGTGTTTGTAAATCACCTGTGATTTCCCGAACAGTGCGAAACACATTCAGCTTTTCCGGGTCCAAAGCTTCGATGTTGTGATAAACGTCCCTGTGGAGGACAAAGAGAGGCTTTATCCAGCAGGCCATGATACTTATACACACACACACACACACTCACACACTCTTTACACTCACACACTCTCTACTTTTGGGGTAATCAGGCATTTTTACCCTACCTTTGGGGACTGACTTTGATTTTCTGGAGACTCACTCTAACCCTAATTACAACAACTACTTTTCTAATCCTAACTCTAACCACTCACCCCAAATCAACGTTTTAACAACTGGGGACATGGATTTTGAATTGCACATGCCGTCCCCAATCAGCTGGTCTTAAGTCGAGTGTGTGACCCTAAAGTGGACATAAGTGAGCTCGCACACACACACACACACACACAGATCTGTTGTATTACGACATGCAATGGATAAAGACGTGGGCACTGGTTGGTATGTGTGTGTGTGCGTGTGTGTGCGTGTGTTGTGACCAGGTGAAAGTTTGGGTGCAAACACACTCAGACACCACTTGTGACGGAGCTCAGGGACGGAACATGCACTAAAACACTGAGCAGACCACAGGAAGTCCAAACATGGCCAGGTGTGTGTGTTTGTGTGTGTGTGTGTGTGTGTGTGTGTGTGTGTGTGTGTGTGTGTGTGTGTACCCTTTGATCCCTGTGATGAGGAACACCAGGTTGCCGTTGATTTTGGTGCAATTGACGAACTTGTCGATGTTGCTGGAGTCCACTGTCTGCGCTGACTGCAGGCTGGCCGTGCCGATGCCGTCGCATGCTGGAGGCAGAAGACACTTTCAGTCACACCGACGCTGCTGAAGCTGCTGGCAGCGGCGGTGGTTTGTGTGTGTGTGCTGACCTTTTGGGCAGATGTCGGTGCAGGGGTTGCACATCTTGATGTGGTTCTCCTCCACCTCCATCTTGTTGCTGGGACACGCTCTCACACACGAGCTGTGGTCCACCACAAAGTTGTCTGAAAACCCACAAACAAACATAGAGCTCAGTGTCGGGGGTCCATTAGGCAGCAGGGTGGGCGGAGCTACTACTATTCCTCACTGTCACACTTGGAATACGACCGTCGGGATGGAAACAGAAGAGCTGGCAACAGAATCTGAGCTCAGAAGCTAAACAACACGCAGACAGGAGGAGGAAACACTAAACTCTCTTTTCCTTATCGCCATGGAGACGCCAAAACGGCCTTTTTAAAGGCTGCTGCACAGAGGGGTTTCAACAACATCAGCAAAACTATTTTTTTTCCACCCAAGAAGTATGAATCTGTGTCCCTTCTATAATCTATGTACACATACACACACACGCACACACACACTTTTCTTAGAAGAAGAACACCTCAGACGCCCTCATCACGACAGCAGCACAAGTCGCGCACGCACACCGAGGTTATCTGAGGATAATGTGAGCCCGGCTGCGTTTATCGGAGCACTGTTTGTGGTGGCCGAGGCCTGCTGTAATGATGAGGGTTATGAGGCGCCGGCAAGCAAATGCGACTCAGACGCGTCTGCAGCTCCCGAGGCGTCTAATTGCTGCTCTTGTTCATGAAAAAAATTTGATCTATCCATGAGGACGCGCCGGCAGGCTGCATTCATCTGCCCGTGTTCACATGCAAATAAGGCCTTTAAAGAACATGGCGGAGTGTGCCACCACTCAGGGATGTGTGTGTGTGCTGCGAACATGACAACTAGATATCTGAGTGTGTGTGTGTGTGTGTGCGTGTGTGTGTGTCTACCATGTGAATCGACTGCATTAAGTTACTTGACTTCAATTGGAGCCACCTTTGAAAGAACAGCATGAACTCCTACGAGAGTCAGAGGCGGAGCTTCACTGCCAAGTATGTTTAAACGTGTGTTTTAATCCCACACAAAGACGTCCGATTGCATCTGAGCAGAAACACGGCGTGTGTGTGTGTCGGGCTTACGTGGACACTTCTTGACGCAGAAGGCTCCGTAGGTGTACTTGGCTCGAGGGTTTTGCTCCAGCTGGAAACTGGTGGGGTTGTAGACGAAGGGCTGCGGGCACTGGGTCACACACGCCCCGCTGTCGTTGAAGTTGGTGCAGGCCTGAACACACACACACGCACACACACACGTAAAGTGAAGAGTGGAACTCTCAAACTGGCCAAAGAACAAATAAAAAGCACATTTATGTTTCGGCCACAAATGGAATAATCGGATTTTAAAAACCGAAGTGTGTGAGTGTGAGGAACAAAGTGCATTATGGGAGGAGAACAAGGCGCTGCTCTCCTGTTTGGGCAGTGAAGCTGCAAACGTAACGGGCCGAGAGTTACGAGCACAGACGGCCGTTCCTCACGCAAAGCCGTGAAAATACAAACCGGTGCAGCTCACGGCGGCGAGCCAGCAGGCAGCGGGTGGAGGAGCGGCGGCGGCGAGTGTGTGTGTGTTTAACGACGACTCTCATGTCACCAAGAAATGTCGATGAAATGTCAGTCTGAGATATTTACCACACGAGGGTGCTTAACATTAAAGAGCAGCTCTGCTAAATCACTGGCACACACACAGGAGGCGCAGGAGGCGGGTGCAGGAAAGGTAAAGTTTGATCTGTGTGTGTATGTGTGTGTGTGTGTGTGCGTGTTCACTTACAAAGCAGTCTGTGTCTTTGGGTCCAAAGCAGCCACCTGCACACTCCCGATGGCAGCAGTCGCTCACATAGGGGCCGAAGCATCGCCCGTCACACTGCTCGGCACACACCGTCTTTGTTACTGTAGGGACAAGGGTGGGGGGGTGCATGGGGGGGTCATCGCCATGGCAACATCATCAGCCTCCATACCATCAGGTCATGCTGTACAGATGTTTCCTCTACTGTCCAGGACTGGCCTCCCCCTCCCTATCTTCACAATAAAGTCATAGGAGACTTCATGTTTGTTACTGTGAAGAGTGGGGGGAGGTCATTGCCATGGCAACATCACCAGCCTCAGTACCATCATGCCATGCTGTACAGATGTTTCCTGTCCACCAGTGCTAGCCCCTCCCCCTCCACAGGTTCACAACAAAGTCGTCGGACGCCTCAAGTGTGTCTTCTTTTGATTCTTTTTAAGCCCGGTGACCCTTTGACCTTCAGGCACCTGAAGGGACTCGGGCCTCAGTCTGATCGTGTATGTAAAGGCTTCATGAGTCGCTCCATAATGATGCTTTTTACACCAGTTTTATCAGCACTACCGCTTTTTTTTTTTTCATTTGTGTTCCTCTGTCAGGTGTTAAAAAGTGCACTTCCTGCCGTCAGTACTTTAATCTCTGACCGCTGCTTCTTTAACGAGCAGTTATTCGGCCATTAGTGAGGAGACTCGACGTCCCCTCTCACCCAGCAATTACACCACGCTCTCAAAATTACTGCTTTTATTAAAGGTGCTTCAGAAAGTGATTCCAGCACAGTGGATTTGTTTTATGAATAATCATAAAAATCTATAATTGTTTTCTGTCAGGATTTAAAGCCGCTCGTCGAGCCGAGGTGCCGTTTGTTAGGATGCCGTGACAGCTGACGGAGGTGACTGCTGAGTCATACACACACACACACACACACACTCAGTAATCTAAAATATTCTATATCATTTCATGGGTGTTATGACTCATTAATCATCATCAGGGTTATATTCATGTAAGCATGTATGTATTTATTATTATTATTACATTTAATCTAAATTCATTAAATAAAATGTTCGAATGACATTTTTTTTGCTTTTTTTTTCTCTTAAGCACAGCTGAAGCCGAAGGATTCGGCCACCGACTAACAATGTTGTGATCACGTTCTCGCTCCTCTCTGACAGCAGGATGGAGATTCTCTGTCTGTCACTGTCATCGCCCGCTCGCTCGCTCGCCCGCGTGTGTCCACACACTCCTGTCAAAGTCACATGGTTGCTCCTGACAGCCGTATGTAGATGCGAGGCAGGAAGACGGCCTCCTCGCAATGTAGACAGCTGCTGGCAGAGGCAGCGCCGGCGTCAGGGACGACACACACACACGCACGTTTGAATAAATGATTTTAGCAAACTGGGTGGTCAGCTGATGAATCTCCTCCCGTTCACACTGACTCACTGAGAAGAAGCAGGTGCAGGAAAGAAGAACCTGTGTGAAGAGTCTAAGAGGTGGGCGGGGCCTGGAGCAGCAACGGGAGCCGGCTCATCTGATCATGAGCTGCTGATGAGTCGGATATATTTCAGGGGGGTTTAAGTGGAACAGATTTACAATAACTTAATTTACACTTCGGTTAATTAAAGTCAATCATTCGCAGAAATCACAGACAATTAAATTCTACATTTTCAAAATCTTTCCTGAGCTGAAGAACAACAACACACACATGGCTGGTGTGTGTGAGACTCCATCACAGTGGTGGATACACAGCCACAGACAACCTGACACACACACACACACACTAATTCTATCTCATGTATTATCTTTCTATTTATTGCTTTTATCTGTATGTACATGCGGCTACGACACTGACATTTCCCCAGTGTGGGATAATATAGACTATTCTATTCTATTCTATTTCTAATTCTAATTCACACATGCAAACACACACACTTACACACACACACACCAGCGCGTGCACGTTTCGCCGTGTGTCTCTCGCAGCATCGCAGCGTTCCATTAAAGGTGGCGGCGCTCCACTTTGCTCCAAAGACACTTTGTCAAACAAATGACCTTGCCAGCGGGGAGACACGACGCTGTTGATCAATTTGGCTTCAAAATTCCACTTTAAAGACGGAAGAAAAAAAAAAGGCACTCACAGTCACAACAAATACAAAAGGAATTCATCTCATAAAATATGGCTGGAAGCTTCCGGCTAACGTGGCGCTGACAGAGGCATCCGTCAGCCCACCACGGCGGCGCCACCGCCGCCGCCGCCGCCTCACATTCACATCAGCCACAAACAAAGACGAGGATTTTCACACGGTAGAAAAAAACAATTTACTGAGGCAACTTTGAATCAAGGGAATCACACTGAATGTGTTTTTAAATCCAAATGTGACTAAATGGAGCCACTTAAGGCCGCGATGCTCACAGCTGCAATCTCATTTTATTTCCTCGCGAATCTGAAATCGTCTCGTCTGTCACCAGGATGGAAGTAATTAGTCAGAGCAAATCTTTAGAAAGTTTTGTGGTTCAGTTTGTTTCAAAGGGGGACTCGTCAAACATGAGTCACGTCTGATTAGGGCTGCAAAGGGGTGGAACATTTCCGGTAAATTTCAGGCAAGTTTCCATGGGATTTTAGCTTGGGAGTATTGGACATTTTCAAGGTTTTGTGGCCATGACAACCAGTCAAAGGGGAGACAGCAGCCATTGAAGACGATGGGGTCCAGGTCCTTGATGAGTAGAAAGCATGTCCATCATTTGGGCTTTATTTGGGAAGCTGAGGGAACATCAGGAATAAACACCTGACCCTTCTTTGATTTTTTTTTTGTTGTTCTGTGAAAGAAACCATCAAAGTCCATCACTTGTAAACACTGAAGAGTGCATGTATGTTTGCTTATGACAAATATTGATGCCTATATTTATGAGTTAGACTCAGTGAGGGAAAATTCCCCCAAATTCCCCAAAAATTCATTGATAATGTCATTTAAAAGTATTGCATAAGACATGTTTGCATGCATGTCTGCTTATAACAAGCCAACATGTTTCATATTTATACCTGGATATGAGCAGCTACATGCAGCTACTATACATTCCTCCAAATTCCCCGCAAATTTCCATTCATTTCTGAAGATTAACCATGGAAAGTTTCCAACTTTGAAAATTTCCGGAATTTTGCCACCCTACGTCTGACAAAGTAATAATCAAGCACCTGCAAGTGAAGGATGAAGGCAGAGGAGCCAAACACGATGGTGGTAGATTTCTGATGTTTCTGAACAGGATCAGAATGATGTCATTGATCCCTGAAGGAAAATCACCCAATAGGAAGATGGAGGATGTGTGTCACATCCTTGTGGAGATGGGCTGAAGTCAACACACTCGGACCAGCTGATGGCATTGAAACTCAAAGATTTGTGCACTTCCTGTCTTCAAAATAAAAGCATCACTGTGGTTACCAAAGGTTTTATTTTTCTTAAGCAACCAGGCATTGAGCTCATTTTATCCTTTACCAGTTGAACATTGAGTCCAAAAAAGTGTTTTTGGGAAACCAACCACATATTTTTAATCTCGCCATGGTTACGCTGCGGACTGAAAAATATCTCAAACTTCAGAAAGTGAGATTTTACCAAACTAGAGAGACCCTGCGCACATCTGAACAGGCTTTGTGTGTGTGCTCTCACCGCCAACGACCCAAATAATGGAGATACAAGTGTAGATTTCTGAGAGCCTGAGAATTAAAATGAGCTGTTCTCGAAGTGAAAGATGGAACAACAACATAGATAAACAAATAAATATACAAGGAACAATCAGAGTTCACACCGGTTCACGGAAAGGATTAAAGTTCTATATTTGGTGATAGCGATGGAGCGATAAAATCAAATACATACTCATTTTGTAGTTGGATAACAGATATTTTTTTATCTTCCTCTGTTTTTTGTTGGGGTTTTTATTTCCGCGGGGAGCGAGTCTGTTTGGAGTTCAAACTCAAAGGACTTGTGTTCACGTTCCTCCTTTATCATCTCGGGCATCTGAGGACGGAGCAGCGGCGGCTCCCACAGCCGCATCGCGTGAATATTAAACACAGCTAATACAGGCTGTGTCTGTGTGTGTGTGTGTGTG
>CAESWR010000281.1:387690-401949 GCA_903171835.1 Mullus surmuletus | reverse complement strand
GTCGCGGTGGCTTTGACCTTTGACCCCGCAACTGGGAGGAGAGTCTGGGAGGCATGACAGGGGGAACACAGTGCCCCCACCCCCCGGCCACAGCTGTCATGGCGGCGTGAAAAACAGAGTGGAGAGGGTGTGACTTACGGCTCTGGCACTGGTCCTCCTTGGGCCCCCAGCAGCGGCCGTTACAGGAGCGGTGGCACCTCGGACCTGCAGACCATCAGACACAGAGAGAGGTGATCGGCACTTTGATTGTCATTATGAAACACGCTGGGATTTATTTAAACACGATGGTTTGACGCACATCTGAGGGACATGATGACTCATCCATCTTTGCCACATTTAGAATCTTACATAATAAAATCAGGTAGTAAAACACGACGTCCTGCGTAATCACAGAATATCTCATTCATTCCTTCAAAGACGTTTCTTTAATCTCATCTGGGACATTTAACGTCTCATGTTATGAAATATAAAGTCAAATCTGAGTGGTGGCGTGCCACCCCCTTCCTGCCCGATACGTGCCGTGCCAGTGGTGAGAACTTAAATAGCCTCAACTGCGCTTTGGTTGTCAAAATATGAGAGCAATTATTGTCACTGGCTACGTTTCCACGCAGTCAATCCGCCTTTTCTAAACAGAATAACAGTAATAATCTGGTTATGCGCAGCCATGTAAACACCAATAAACAATTTTAATAAACAGAATATGATCATTTTCTGGTTTTCAAAACCCTCCTCTCCCCCCTGGTTCCTCCTTCTCTAAGGTGAACATGTGATGATGTCTCCTCCTATCAGGATCTCCCCATCAGAAGGAAGATGAATTAGTGTTGTGTTCATGTTCGATCAGCAAGGAATCTTGGTCTTTGGAGTCCAGGAACTCCTTGTAAACATGGCCAAGAGCGAGAGCAACACCACGCCATGATGCGAATTGCCTCATGACTCGTCGCTGGTTTGATCGAGATACCCCAATTGATTACAGTTACCATGGAAATGGGTTATTCCTAATGTCTCAGTAACCGGAATATGAACCAATATTGGCTGCATGTAAACACAGCCACTGTGCTCAGACTGAGCTCGGTGTGAAGCTCACACGCATCCGCTGAGGATAAAAGCAGCAGCGCAGCAGAGCAGCAGAGCAGCAGAGCGGAGAATGGGACCCTCAGAGCCTCAGAGCCACTCTGGGTGGGTTTTTTTTTCTTTTTTTGGAGGACTTAATTGGCTGTTGGGTAATTGACTATGGGGAAGCGAGCCTGGATGAGTGCACGAGTGGCGTCCTCTGTCCATCAGCCTCTCCGGATGAGAGCTATTAGTGCTGAGACTGACTCTATTCCCCCAACATGCCCCCCCACCCCCCCCCACACTCTGCACCTCATCTCTTTCACCCCCCTCCCCAGTTCATCACTCCTCTTTGGTTCTCCTTCTCTTAATGTCCCCCCCCCCGTCTCTGTCTTTGTTCTCTTCTTCCGTCGTGTCGCTCAAATTTTTGACAGCGGCTGCGTACGAGGTCGCTGCCGCTGCTGCAGCCGCGTGAAAAAGCCTCATATAAACAGGATAATGATATAAATGTCAGTCCGCCGCCGTGAGACGCTTTCAAGGAGCGCCAAGTGTGCAGAAACTTCAGCGATATCTGCGCTCCCTTTGAGCCTCGCCGGCCTGTGAAGGCGAGCCAAAAAGTCCAAGGTCTTCATTATCTCAATTTATGAATTCTCAGCACCTCAGAATACCCCCCCCACCCCCTCCGCCCTCCATTCTTCCCTGCACCATAATCTTCAGCCCCCCTGCAGGTTCAAATGCTGCTAAAGGCACAAGAAAGACAGAAATTAACGGGAGCGACGACACAACAAAACATCAGACGTAATAAGGAGGTAAATCCTGCGTCTCGCCAGAGAATGACACAGGGATTATCGTCGGGGCTCGGGATCACGCGGTCAGAGGCCTTTTGCTCCTTTGAAAGTCAGGTTTGATTCACAGATTAAGGAAGTTGATTAAAGTGAGTATTGATCGGTGAATCTCCATGAGGGAGACTGAGGAGAACACGCTGTGATTTATGTTTGTAGAAAAGTGTGTGAGCACCAACAAAAAAGAAGAAAAGATCAGACAGCTTGAGCCCTAAATTAATAAGCAGAGAGGAGTGTGTTAGGAGGTCAAGTCGGGCGGGGTCATCTGAGTTGGCTTATCTCTGGGCTGACAAACACCTCAGACGTGGTCCCGCGACCCCCTGACAGATTAAGTACGTTGTTTCCTCCTAATAAGTCCCCTCACAGCGCAAGTGTTCATCACAGCGCCTTCAGACGGCTGCAGCGCCGCATTAATGCGCTGACAGCGAGCTGCCGCCGCCGCCCGTTACAGGGAGCAGAGTGACAGAATCAGGTCAGGGGTGATTGTTTTTTTTGTTGTTGCTGCTCCGTCTCAGTCACTTAATGTGAAGGAAGCGGGTTAAGACAGGAGACCAGCACACCCGCACCCCCATGCATCCCCGCCGCCTTAAAAGGCCTCTGAAAGTACACGGGCCCCCCCGAAGTCGGGTCACCCCGGGATTCCACAATGCGGCTTTATTTGTATGTACCCACGAAAGAGTTGATGGTTCCCATTAAGGCCAGTCACGGGGGGTGCTGGTCTGTGTGTGTGTTTGTGCCTCTATCATGTGAAAACGCTGTCTGATCATCGGCACGGTGTGTGTGTGTGTGTGTGTGTGTAGAATATTTTTATGCTTAAGGTTCAAATGTATGTGAGCCATTGGTGAATAATAAATGGGTCAGTTTTCCTCATGGGTCCTGTTGCTGACTATTGTTGACAAGCGGCAGAGTTCACGCCTGTTCCCTGTTGACAAGTGATGTTTGAGTAACATCACTTGATCAAGCCTTTTCTCACATTCCATACCACAAAATAAGTCATAAAAGTATGTATGATTCCTGCTGATGTCGTATGGAATCAATATCGGTATTGGTCAATATTGAAGCCTGCAATATCAGTATCTTATTGGAAGGGAAAAGTTGTATCAGGACACTCCTAATGGATGTGTTGCGATGCTGTGAGTGGTTGGCGTGCTGGGCGACTCACAGGCGACGCTGCTGTTGGCCGGCACCACCACCGTCTGCAGCTCGCGGCTCCTGATGATGTCCTGCCAGTGGATGGTGTCGGCGTGACACAGGAACTTGTTCTGGTCCACGTAGACACCGCCGCTCAGGATCTCTGCGGGGGCAAAGGTCAAGGCAGAGGTCAGTAACACATCAAACACATCACACAGCGGCAGAGTTCACGCCTGTTCCCTGTTTGTTTTTGACTCTGCACGGTGCGGTGGCGGCGGTGGCGGCGGTGGCGGCGGTGGCGGCGGTGGCGGCGGCGGCGGCGGTGTGGACAATCTGCACACACGGGAAGGAGCGGGCAGGACGAAGCCGTGACACATCGCCGTTATTAGCGCCTCTGATCTCCTGCCTTGTTTTTGTTGTTTGTCTCCTCACTCGCAGACGGCAGAAGGAATCAATTAAAGCCGCCCAAAGAATAAATCCATCAGGGATTTAAGCCCCAGCGAGGGATGGCGGCGCAGCAATTTCATATTTCATTGAGATCACAGAGGCTACAGAGCTCAGCCATCATGGTGGGCGGGGCCTCACCAAGCACGAGATGGCGGGACGGTGGTGATTCCGTTTAGGCTGCAGGTCTACTGAATGATTCCCACACTGATGATGATGATGATGATGATGATGATGATGGTGGCGGGAGTTCAGGAGAGAGAAAAGTCCTAATCTGAATTTTTATGTGTGAGAGAAAGAGTGTGTGAGGCAGAGAGAAGCAGAGAGAGAGTGTGTGAGTGGAGATGGAAGGAAATAAAGACAAGTGAAGCCAGTAGCAGATTTGCATTATTTACAGAGTGTGTGTGTGAGTGTGTGACTGTGTGTGTTCTCTATCTTCCTACAAACAGATTACTGACACGGGGCTGAAACCGATGAGACGCGTAATCACACACACGGCGCCGCGTCGGCACACACACACACACGCAGAACCGGCCCACAAAGGCCTGATCAGACGATACTCTTTGGATAATGGCTGTTGGGAAATTACCCACACACAAACGCATGCCGGCACGCACGCATACACACACACCTTCTCTATCTGCATCACGCGGGAGCTGGGAGAGAAACCAATCCCGCCTTTCACCAAAGCCGCCGTATCGGCCAGCCGGGAGAACGCCGCGTCTCAAATTCAAATCGGCAACACAATGGGACGCCGGCGGCGAGCAGCGGGTGGCGGGCAGCGGGCCGGCCCGCTGGAACCGGCAGACAGAAGCAGAGCGGCTATTGTGAGAGAGAAAGCCGACACTACATTTCAATTCTGAGCGCGTCCTCCGGGGCCGCGCCTGCATCCCGGGTGGGCGGAGCTGATTCACCGCCAAAACACATCAGGTCCAAATACGGCCCGTTGGGATTCAGCAGGAAAGCGCTCGGCGGGGAGAGATGTGTGAGGAAGTTTGCATCCCGTACCGAGCTGAAACAAAGCGCACTCTGTCCCGATTTATTGTGAGAATTAAAAAAACGTCTGTAAAATGTCAATTTAATTAATGAATGATGAGGCGCTTGCAATTTTACAATGATTTGTTCCCCGCTCTCTCCTGCTCAGCGACCAATGAGAGGACAGCAGCCTCACACACGGGTGTGACGATACAGAACCCGGATCATCTCATTGGTCCAGCTACTGTCGCTTGCAAAAATGAGATACTGGGTCACAAGATACGACAACAAACTGTGTCTTTCTGTTTGCACTTTTCTAATTGCACCGAATGCACTATTACAAAAATGTTCTGCATTCTTTTGTTCTCTGTTATTTTAGTAAAGATGGTGAGTAAAGCAGGACGGAGGTCTGCTCATAAATTTTTTATTTATTTTTCATGAAAGATAACCAACCTGAGTGACATAATTTGAACGCAAATAAACCACTAAGTCAAAGACACATTCATGTCCTCAGCTGGAGGAGACACAGCAGCTCTGAGGTCTCCAACGCCTACGGAAGATTAGAAATGAAGCCAGTTTTTCAATTATTTTGTAAGGATTATTGATATTCAATCAATCAATTGAGAGCACTGTGTAATAATAATTGAATAGAATTTTAATATCATGTAATCATGCATCCTCACCCTGAAGGTGTCGCCACCTGGAAGACTTTGTCTGCATCTGAGGTGGCACCTGATCGATTTCAATCAGCAGATTAATAATCTGAGTTTCACCTGGGACGGCCTCAACGTTTCCCCCGCGCTGCCTCGGCCTTCATTATCGCCGCCTGCTGTGCTTGCACATCAGTCGGGCGGGCGAGCGGCCGGTCGGCAGCCGGGGAGCGCTCGGCGCTGGAACCCTGATGTTGATTGTTTGGTGGGCAGAGGAAACGTCTTAATTAGTTTGCTCACGTAGCTGCTGAAGCCCGCGCGCTCCCCTCCGCCCTCATCCCGAAAAACAACCGCCGGCGCCACAGAGTGAGTGTACGCCCTCACACACAAAAAAAATAAAGCGATGGAATATCAGGAGCGACGGAGGGAAACAATATGAAATCCAGGCAGGCAGAACAAATGTATGCATGCAATTATTTTGATGGTAAGTGCTTGCTGGTGTTTTTTTTCCTCCATTATTGCAGAGTGGGGATGAGTTTGATTAAGACTGGGAGGCAAATAGCAAACCAATGATCGGAAAAAAAAGCCACGTTAATGAGTTTGTGAGAGTGAATTAATAAGTGTTGTGCAGATCGTTTAATGAAGAAATATGTGGGACAAGAGCGGCGCTGCAATAAACCGGAATCGCCCGACACCCCCCATCGCATTCATTCCTCCTGACGTGGAGGTGCAGGCGTGTGCCGATCCATCTCACGCACTCACGCACGCATGCACATGCACGCACATGCACGCACACGCACGCGAGGAAAAAGCCTGGCGTGATGGATGAGCGAGAGTAAACACCGTCAGCTGGATGATGCTTGAAAAGGCCGGAAGGCTGTGAGAGAATCCGAGACTCTGGAGCTGCCAGCAGTTGCAGCAGGTATTCAATCAGAGCGCCGCGGGAGCCCCTCCCCCCTCACTGCAGCCCCCCTCACCCACCCCCCACAGCAGGGGGGGTCGGGGATTTTACCCGCCGTCTCATCCAGTCTGAGAGCTTCCACTTTCGCTTCGGCCCGACGCCGCTACCAGCTACCAGAGCAGAGGGGAGAAACTCTGCGGGAAGATGCATTGTGGGTCAAAGGATAAACGCTGGGCGCGTGTCGCGCTGCTACGCAGAGAGGCTGGATGATGTTGCTAAGCAACGCAGACAAGCCAAAGGAGGAGGAGAGCCAAAACACACCCCTAAAAACTACTTTAAAACCCAACAAGTGAAAGTGAGGAGACATTTCTGGATGGTGTGTGGGTTGCCTTCAAAATAAAAGCACTGTTGTTCATAATGTACAGCTTTTATTTTTGCGAATGACAGGAGGTTGTGTTTGTTTCTTCTTGGGATTTAAGATTAAGATCGCATGAGATGTTTTTCATCCCTGTCTGTCCATCCATGCTCGCTATGAACTGTGGGTAACGGCTTCAGGCAAAGGCAGCACAAATGCAGGCTTGCAGAAAGTGCGCTCAAAATATCTGCGGGGGTCACACACTTTTTGACAGCAGAACGAGCCTGACCTTTCACAACTCAAAGGGAAAAACAACAGAGAGAACATCAGATCCAGTGAGAAAAACAATAGGGATCCAAGCAGCGAACCTGACCTGCTCCACTGAAATCATCTGATAGATAGATAGATAGATAGATAGATAGATAGGTAACTAGATAGAAAGATAGACAGACGGATAGATATATAGATATATAGAGAGTCAAACATTCAAATATTAAATTATTAAGTGTTTAGATCAGTAATCATAATAATTGGTAGCTCTTGTATAAATACTGTAATTAGCAGTAGTTGTAGCTCCTCTCGTTGCCTTGTTTGATGGAGTAATTTACATGAAACATGACAAACTGATGCTGCTTTAGTTTGATTAAACACATATTAGCGTCTGTGTGTTATATAACCAACAATGATAAACCTAACAAATCACAGATCAGTTCTTCAAAGAGAGAAAGTGGTGACATGTTTGACTCTCTCTGGCTCCGCCCACTTCGCCCGTCAGTCTCGGAGCTAAAACTTCCCGGCTCGTGTGAGATATGTCATCTAATCCGAGCGTTTCTCCCTCTGAGCGGCGCTGAGACGTGGATACACACTTTTAGATCTGGCAGCCGCGCCGCTGTGAAGCGCTACAATCTGTCCCGACGTTCCAATCAGCTATTTTCTCTCCAACCAGTGAATTTCTCCATCTTGCCGCTCGCTCGCTCGCTCACTTGCACGCCACCGCCGTCTCCTTACGAGGTCATGCACGCGCGACCTCCCGCAGGACGCCGCTTGCAGTTTTTACACGTTCCCCTCGAGCAGAGCACTGGTGCCCATTCAGATGTAATTGTTCTTTTATGTGTTTAACTATTGACCTGAAAAGAACAACTGCTTTAATTCCACTATATAAAAGTGCTTCATGAGAGAGGACGGGAGAGAGCCGGCAGCTCTGGGATTTGACTGACTGTGCACACAAACTGTGGTCAGCAGCAGCAGCCTCTGTGTGTGTGTGTGTGTGTGTGTGTGTGCGTGTGTGTGTGTGTGTGTGTGAAGCTGATAGAAGGAGAGCTGCCAAGTTTTATGAGCAGAAATGTATTATAAGAAGTGATGGCACCTCGTTGGCAGATGGAAATACTCTCAAACGGAAGATAAAAGAATGAAAAGAGGCGCTGACCTTTACATTCAATACATTTGCACTCTCATTCATGCTGGAAGTGTCCAGAATCCGTGCCTGACCGTCTTCAGAAGGGTTTGAAAGATCTGATCACAATCCGATGATGAATAACACATTATAAAGCGATAGTTGGTATTTTTTCTTCATGAAGTTGTATGAGCTCCTCACCGTCAGTGAGCTTCATCAGCAG
Source organism: Mullus surmuletus (assembly GCA_903171835.1). Taxonomy (NCBI): domain Eukaryota; kingdom Metazoa; phylum Chordata; class Actinopteri; order Syngnathiformes; family Mullidae; genus Mullus; species Mullus surmuletus. Next base: position 393,985 of record CAESWR010000281.1, on the reverse strand, counting down.
TGACTTTTCCTCCACTGCGTCCCGTGAGCCGAGTTCCAGCCCGGTTTTGGTGTTGCAGTAAGTGGTTCCGTGTAGTTGCTGGAGTCACACGGATGGCACTATTTTCCTGCCGTTCGTATCAAAGCGCGCACCATCATCAACTGTTTCAGGGCGTTTACATGATTGGAATCCTTCCGCCTCCTTCCTCCAGCTGAAAGAAAATCGCACGCAGTGATTTTGCGTGTAATAGACGGAACTACTTTCTGCAGCACCGAAACCGGACCAGAACTTGGCTCGAGGGACGTAGCGGGGGAAGAGTCACTGCTGATCAACTACACTGATGGTGAGGAGCTCATACAACTTCAAGCCTCTTCAAGCGGCTGAGCGGCAGAGACTCGTCCACTCAACAACAACCTTTTCTCCTCCTTTTCCAAACCTCCTTGATTAAAAGCGGCTTGTCAAACCAAGGCCTCCTCGTTCCACAGAGCTCCACTTTACCTCCACCTCGCTCAACTCTGTGGAAAACAAGTTGCTGGGCGCCATGCAATAGGTAGGCAGCAAAATAGGCGACATTGAGGATAAAGAAAAGAAAGTGGTGCGGAAGACATAAATCATCTTGAAAAGTGTGTGTGTGTGTGTGTGTGTGGTGGGGGGGGGCTGTGGATAAAACAGTAACAACAAATACAAAAGGAAGAGATGAGAGAAGCTGCTGTCTTTTGGGTGACAGAAAAAAAACGCCAGGACGCAAACAAGAGTGTTTGTCTCGCCATAAAAATGATGGAAGTGAAGAAAGTAAAAATCTGACGCCAGCTGGGAAATGGATGGGATGTGCTGTGTGAGAATGTGCAGTGTGTGTCCCACCAAAGTTCCCATTACAACCCAAAAAGTACCAATTGTCAGGCAACATTTTTAACTAGTGGGGGATGGGAATGCAAAGGTTTCCAACATTGTGGTGCCTTAGAAGGTGACCAGATTTCTGAAAGGAAATCCAACAACATTTACAAGTTACGAGGATGCTCTGCTCTTTTTCTTCTTCTCCTCTAAAGGCAGCGCACAACCAGCTACCGTAATAACGGCTGTTCTGTTGTCTGCGCGCAACATGCTTCTTCAGAGAATCAATGAGGACTGATGATGGAATCGCCTCTTTAACTCCTTTGGTGTTGCTATTCAACTCGGAGAACCACGTGAAAATGGTGACCCAAAGTGGTCTGATGTCTCCTGGCGTTCCTGTCCGACCCGCCTCCTCTCCCAGCTTGGCGCCGCTCTGGAGGAGATAAGAGCTCCTTAGCGAGGCATCGTATGAGGCACGGGGGCGTCCACTGCGGCCCCCGTCCCCAAACATGCCTCTCCTCCGCCAGGGTAATTGCATTCTCGGGGCTGCTGATTAAATTTGGCCCATCCCTCACGCAATTGTTCCCTATGAGTCTTTATGAAAAATGGCTGAGATTTGGGGATTATAGAATTACAGGCAAGCAAAGCAAAGCATCTGCTTAAAGACGAGAAGAGGAAGAAATTAAATCATGACAGAATGGTTGAGGGGAGGGTGGGGGGGCTTAAACTGTGATAACACCCTGGTAATCTGAGTTTTATGGAGAGGGTGGAAGATGGTGTGTGTGTGGGGGGGGGGGGGGGCTAAAATACCTTGAGATAAGATGTGTGTGTGAGTATGAATGGATAAACAAAACAAAGAATGAGGACGGAGACAAAAAAACGAACAACGGAGATTATCACACGGACAAACAAGGACCTTCAGGAGCTGCAGCTGAGGGCCACTTAGCTTATCAAGGCTGCTGAGTGATTGGGCCGCCGGCCGAATCACAAAGAGGCGCCCTCTGTGATTGGGCCGGAAAAAAAAACTTTGGAGGGTAAAAATGACAGTGTGTTTAATGGCGAGCAAAGCAAGTACACTGTGACGGAGCGGCGTCTGCTCAGAAAAAAAGCTTGTGTTTTTCCGGCCACACTCGCCGCCTTCACACGGGCCCAGAAGGTGCTCCAAGATAAAGTTACACATCTCGGCCAACGCCAGAGACTAATCTCACTTCTGGTTTACACGTACAAACATTTCCATCGGCTTTTTCCACGTGAGCAAAAACAATGTCTACATTTCCATGCAGTGAATCAGCTTTTTCTAACCAGAATTTCATTAATAACCTGGTTGTGCGCCGCCATGTAAATACCAATAACCCATTTAAATAAGCTGAATACGCTTGTATTCCGGTTTTTAAAACCCCTCCTCTTCCCCCTGGTTCCTCCTCCTCTAAGGTGAAGATGTGATGATGTCTCCTCCTATCAGGATCTCCTCATCAAGAGGAAGATGAATTAGTGTTGTGTTCATGTTCTATCAGCAAGGAATCTTGGTCTTTGGAGTCCAGGAACTCCTTGTAAACATGGCCAAAGGCGAGAGCAACTTAACGCCACACTTTTGGAGTGAGGAGGAAACCAATCACTTCATCAGTGTGATGAAAGACACAAACATCCTGGCATTTGGAGGCGCTAGAAAGTAGCGGGATAGACAGATCCACAAAAAGGGGAGCGGGAAGTTACGCCAAGCAGGGTTTGTAGCAGACCTTCTCCGTGCGTGGCTGCTTTGATCGCCATATCACCATTGATTACAATCACCATGGAGACAGGAACAACCCTGTTGCCCCCCGCATGGAGACGCCTTATTCCCAATGTTTCACTAACCGCAATATGAACCTTAACCCCAATGTTGACTGCAGTGTTTTCATTCGGGATCAGCCGCTAACGAAGAGTTTCATTTGGGTTCCTGCTGCATCTGAGGCATCCACCATTTTTTATTTTTCCAGCATCGTCACAAACAAAAAATAATATGCAGATGCGGCAGGGAGGCCAGGGAACGCTCTCGGCAAAAATAAATGATTTGGTAAAGTTGCGCTCGGCGTTGCATAACAAGCAGCACGTCTCTATGGAGACAGGAAAGTCCTTTTCATGTTCCATTACCCACCAGTGCTCCCATCAATAGCTGCTCCACTTACCCTCATCTTCGGCCTGAGACGCAGAAAATAGCTTGATTAATTATTAAGCTGGCCGGGGCACGGCGGGGTTGGAGGGGCGAGACGTGCACGCTGCCGCCGAGGCCGCTGCCCGACTCGGCCGCGGCCAGATACGTGCCAACTGAACCGGAAGCCGCAGCTGGAGGAGCTCAGCAGAGACATTTCTAAGAAGGTCAGAGTTCACAGAGTTCCTGGGCTGAGTAAGCGCTGGTGAGGCGAGACACGAGAGCAACCGGCTGCTTCAATATCAAAATAACTCTCTTTGAGGCCTGGAAATAGGAAAACACAAAAGCTACCAGCTAGTGAAAAGAGGAAGCTGATGAGAGTGTTGAAGGTGCAGAGAAGCTTGAAGATGAAGCATCAATCTAAGGAGAAAGTTTCCAGAGCAAAGAAGTAGAAACAGCATCTTCTTCTGAGCGAAAATAACATTAGCTGGCAGGCTAATGCTAGCTTCAGCTAAAAAAAAAAAAAGCTTTGTTCCATACTTTTGCAAATTTCCTAGAGTGAAACATAAATGCTGCATGTGTCGTTTGCACACACACACGCAGACACACTGATAGACGCTGCAGAGCTGAGAACATCTGTGGTGTTTCCGCTCAGGTTTGGTGTCCGACACAGTCTTTCTGAGCGTTAAATGTGTTGGTCTCAAACAGCTGTGTTGAAGTCGGTTCCGTCTTCATTTCTCACAACTTTGCTTAACAAACTAAATCTGAAAACTTCCCTTGTGTTTCCTGTTTGTTGAACAGTTGTTTAGGATGCAGAACTTCATCCCGGTTGTTGCCTTGAGCAGGATATCGGCCCTGCGCTCGCTTGTTTTCTTTCCTTTTGAAATGTTGTTTTCTTGTGAGATTGCCGGCCTCTCTGAGGGTTAAAGGGTTAATTAATCGGCAACTTGGAAGGCGCGCTCATTTATTTATTCATCCCAGAGTAAATAACACTTATTTCATTCTTGAAGAGTAAAAATGTGTCCTTGGGTTTGATGTTAAAAAGCACTTCCTTGAGTTTCCTGTCTTGCAGGACAGAATGTTGAGCAGCATGTCAGGAAGACAATGCCTCACCAAGGCGACGCCGGGCGCGTTGTTGTCGACATCTAAGCTCAAACATCCGCAATCTGTGGAAACGTCCTCGCCCGGAATCCACAGGTGTCCGTTTAGGCCTCAAATCGCCACTTGATAGAAAGTGACATTTTCCTCAGCGGCTTCTGAGACCCACCGAGCTGCCAGTCAGCTCCCATTTTTATTTGCTTCCCGTCTCATTTTGCTCTCCGCTTGGAGATGAGCAGCGAGCGCCGACGACATCAAAGACCTGTCTGAAGCGCCGTCTGGCCTTGAGAGTCGGAGCCAGAGCGGCGACGGCAGCAGCTAACGGAGAGCGGGAGGGAGCGAGGGGGAAGGCAGTGAGTAGGAAGGGACGGAGGGAGGGAGTGAGCGAGGAGGGAGAAAGTGGGGAGGGAGAGAGCGAAGATGGAGGAAGGAGGGAGGAGGGAGGGAGCATCGTCTTCCTGACATGCTGCTCAACATTCTGTCCCGCAAGACAGGAAACTCAAGGAAGTGGGGAGGGAGAGAGCGAAGATGGAGGGAGGAAGGAGGGAGGAGGGAGGGAGCGAGGAGGGAGGCAGTGAGTAGGAAGGGACGGAGGGAGGGAGGGAGCGAGGAGGGAGAAAGTGGGGAGGGAGAGAGCAAAGATGGAGGGAGGAAGCAGGGAGTGAGGAGGGAGGGAGGAAGGGGGGGAGAGAGGAGAGAGGAAGCGAGGAGGGAGGGAGCGAGAATGGAGGAAGCGAGGAGGGAGGAAAGGAGGAAGCGAGGAGGGAGGGAATGTGACAACAGCAACACGAGTGTTTGTTGTTGAGGCCTCAGTCACACAAACAGAAGGAAGAGCGAGAATAATTACGGACGGCTGGAAGGACGGAGGGACGGACGGACGCCGTCACTCAGGAGGAGTCGGACGCTCGCAGCTTCAGCAAAGAAGCGGAGAAATCAGAAGCCTGGCCCCGCCCCCTTTGTCTCGCCTACTGTGGCTCGCTGGAATTCCGACGGGAATTCGGCAAAGTGAACAGCTTCCTCCTGGATCCCGAGCCAGTTTTACATGGACATGAGGGCTGATCTCCGTCTGATCTCAGCGCCGCCTCGGGGGAGAGCTGGAAACGCTGGAGGAGGAGAGACGGCGGCCGTGTTTGGATTATTAATTGGAATTAAAATTCCTTCCACGCCTACTTTAACTTTTAATGAGGTGAAAGTCGCTTCCAATCAGGCTGCAGAGCTTCAGCTGGAAGGTAAACGGTGAGTGTTCAGGCCGGCCGAGTGGGGCTGGTTTGCTTTGTCCTCCAGGAGAACCTTTACAAACGTTCTACCCGAGTTCCTCTGAGCCTCACATGGAACATCTGCCTCTCATGGCTTTTTGTTGTCGTGTTGATATGTTTATGATTGTGTGAGTGTAATTAGCTCGGCATGCCTCGGTTGCCAGGGTGATTGGAGGGTTACCGGCCTGGAGAGGGCGTACCAAAGTGTCCTTGAGCAAGACACCAGACCCCTAATTGCTCCCCTGGCGGCTGCGGCTGCTCGCGACCCTGGAGACGAATGAAACCCAGAGGACGCATTTGGTTTTAGGAGATGCTGCGCAACGCGGTTAGCTTCCCTGTGCCACCAACTTCAGTCAATATTCATCATAATCCACAAGGGGGGGGGCGGGGGGTTAGGATGCTTTGAAGGGCACCGCACTGCGAGGGGCCCTCAAGATATATGAACACAACATTTTAGAGCTCTATACGGGCTTTAATGGGGCCAGAGCCCTCCCACTCCCCCAGTGTTTTGCTGGTTGATTGGACAGCAGTGCGGCGCAGAGCAGGGGCGTGCATAGACTTTTTAAGGGGCAGGGGCCAAAGGAAAAGAAAGTGCACCTACAGGGCTTTGTCGCCCCTGAAGGGGCACGTAAGTTCAGCGTGTTTTCAAGGGCACTTTAGACATGTTTATGTGTTCTACATATATGTTGTACGGCATTTTTGCCTCCCAAGAGGGCGATTAAACCTGCTTTAATCAGCTGAGAGAGCAGTTTCATTTGTTTTGGCTATGAGGAGATTTTTTCCATCAAAGAGTGCACGTTAGCATGCAGTTTTGCATCCAAAGAGGGCATTTTACCATAACCAGCCAAGAGAACAGTTTAGGGTGCTTTGCTAATTAGGAGGGCACTTGAGCGTGCGTTTTTGCCATCCGAGAGGGCACTTCATCATGTTTTAATCACCCAAAGGGGCAGTTTAATGAGTTTTGCCAACCAAGAGGGCACTTTCACATGCGTTTTTGCCTCCA
>CAESWR010000281.1:335126-346998 GCA_903171835.1 Mullus surmuletus | reverse complement strand
TTCAGGTAACGTAGAAGCTCTGTGCATTAGTATGAATGTTTTTAAAGCAGTGTAAACATATAAAGTTTAAAGCCTTGGAGCCTTAATCGGGCTTTGCAGACACGTTCTGAAACCCCTGTTCTATTCTGTGGGGATATGAGCATATTTTCTCTTTGGGTTTACGTGGATGAAAAAAAAACTTGCCTTAATTGTGCAGGGATTTGCAAAGCAGACGGCGTTTGGTAGATTTTCTCCATCATAACAGAAGGTGCATTAGCCAGCAAAGCCCAGTGATTGTTTGAGCAATCCATATTATGAATTACAGCCTTTGCAGTGTTGTGTCGCGACAATGGGAAATGTCACTTTGAAACATCTATTGAGTAGTTGTGGGGTTTTATTTTACTGTGTGTTTATACTGAATTTGCTGTGTACTCTTAGGATGAGAATCTGGACTACGAGTGCGTGTTGGACATCGATAATTTGTCCGTGGTGGTGGATGCTTCTGTCCAGCCGGATGCCGAACAGCCGTCAGTCTTTTTTATCACCTGCCAGCCGCACCAGGTCAGGAAAATTCAAAATGTAGTGATCTTGCTCGATGTTAATGTCAATTCTAAAGGTTTTTCTAGTGTCTTTTTCACGTTAAAAATCAAGCTCCAGATGGTTGGATGTCACTATGTCTGTTGTTACCAAAACGTACAATCCGTATTTGAATCGTTGTTCGCAAAACAGCTTTTATAACATTCAGACAGAGTAACGATCTGAACCCTGAACTACTGATCTCATCCATAAGTCTGTAAATTAGAAGGTAACAAAAACGTGAAGGCACAATCAAACTAATCGTCCATAGTGCTGTGGCTACCGCATTAAAAGAAATCAATCTCCTCCTATTTGTCGATTGTTTATTCTTGTCTCGGCATGTGTTTGTCTCGTTAGCTTTAATAAGCAGCGTTAGCAGATAATTTGACGCGTATCTGTTTCAGCGATGTACGCGTCTGTGCATCACAGCGACTCATATGCGCGCTCGTGACTCTTCAACATAAATGTCTGTTTGTGTTTCAGTTTGCCTACGCTGCTCTGATGGAGGAATACGCGGCGATGATCAACGTGAGAAGGAAAGACAACTTCCTGATCGACAGCGCTGAAGAGCTGTACGGTGAGGAGCTCCGATAGGCATGCGTTCACATATGAGAGAATTTGGGAAATGGGGGGGGGATCTGCATTTATAGGATGTGAAGCACCCACTGTTTGTTTGTTTGACATGGAAACATCTAACATCTCCCCTCCCTCTCCTCTGTTTAGTGACTCTGTTCAATTGCTCAGTGGGAAGGTCAGACTGCAGCAGGTGTCGCACCGCCGACCCAAAGTACGGCTGTGTTTGGTGCGGCGGCGACGGTGGCGGCTCCCGCTCCCGCTCTCGCTCCCGCTGTGTGTTCCAGGACTCTTGTGGTGATGAAATTAAACACACCTGTCCTGCACCTGTCATTCACTTTGTAAGAACCTCATCCTCCTTTTGTGCGTGTGTGTGTGTGTGTGGGGGGGGGATTGTTTCGTGCTTCATAGACAAGTCTCTTATGATTTTTATACGTGTGCGTGGATTTGTTTTGTCAAATTATGAAATAAACAGCCTCGCCCACAGCTGTCACCCCTAGTTGACATACAGTAGGATGCAGTTTGACCAGATCACTATGACTCACACAGCTTTGAACCCGGCTAGATGGACACTGAGGCGATATCATGACATTTGTGAGACTCTTGGGAATCTTAATTAAATAAAGCCTGATTTCGTCCCTCATTTTTTAAATTGATGCTAATGAATAAGGGCATTGTTACACAAGGCATTAGGTAAACTCTTAAAATTCCATGGCTGAATCGAATTATAAACCCCCGCCACATAAATCCTCGAGCAGATGGGATTATTACAGCCATACCGGACACCATTTTTACACCCTGTTCTCGAGGTGATTTATGCTCTGATTCAAGAACACGGATATTCGCGTCATGTACTTTGAATTGTGTTTCAGTTGGACCCGGTGTCCGGGCCGGTGGAGGGCGGCACAGTGGTGACCATTTCGGGCTCAAACCTCGGCCAGCGAGCCGAGGACATCCAGAACTCTGTCACAGTCGCCGGGGTGCTCTGCAACGTCATCCACAGCCGATACGAGGTGTCCTCCAGGCAAGTCGTGGTCGCGCACCCCGACAGAAACGGCAGCGCTTGAACCACATCGCATCTCCTCTGGTTTTGACGGTTCCGGTGCTGCATTTTGTAGGATCGTCTGCGAGACTACGAGGAGCGAGGGAGAGCGGAGCGGTCAGGCCTCGGTCAAAGTGAGGGGAGGAGGACTCGGGCTGTCTGCTCAGATCTTCAGCTTCCAGGTAAATGCGGCATCATCCTTGAGGAAACTGGCTTACTCAGAGGAATCAGGTTACGTATGAAATTGTGTTAACATACACTGGAGAAACTTGACACAATGAACTCTCTGATATCATCCGGAGAGCTTTTTTTAAAAGAAGATTTTGCACGTAACTATTATTACTAGTATATTTCAACACAACCTGCTGACGCTATTTACGACTTGTAGGGGATAATTAAATGTGACTTCATGTGAACTCTCCGGATGTCTACAGAAAATACTACAGCTACACCCAGACTACCTTTTATGCTGAGGCAATTAAACACACACACACACAAAAACCACCAGACATCTCTGGGGCATTTTCACACCCACTTCACAACCAACAGTTCTGATGAATTTCCCCTCGACTCTGGTTCAGTTGCAAATACGAGCACGTGGTAATCACTCTTGGGCGTGGAGCAGGCCAACCAAGACCTTGGCGAAAGGCAAGACCCTTGTTATTTTTCTAAATTATGCCTGAAATGCCCAATTTGGAGAAGGTGATAAATCTGCGTCCGGCCCATAATCTGACAAACAGAAAACACGGCAAGTGAGGGGGTTTGACAATTTGCAAATTGTGCTGTTGTAATGTCCAAGTTTATTTATCCTAATTAAAGATGCCATGGTTCCCCTGTGGCCTTTATTAATTAGGCTTCACTTGAAATTGTGCTGGTGTGGTCTAAGCAAGGCCCTGCAGTGCAATAACTTAAGAACCAGCCTCCTTATTCGCATCACAGTAAAAGGACAGCACGTTTGACAACAGCCTTAATTAATTGGCCCCAGTGACAAGCAAATTAATGGTTATACTGGCCGTCTGTGAAGCAAGCCTCCAGTCTTTCCCAGAATGCTCCAGTGTCTCTTTTATCTTCCCAATAAATCATGAGCTTGGTATTGGGTTATTGATTCTATTTTTCTCTCTTTCTCTCACTGGGCATCTTTGCATTTCACCCTTTACCTTTCTTTTATCCCTTCTCAGGATCCCGTCCTGAGTGGCATCTTTCCTCACCGGGGGCCCAAGGCAGGGGGCTCCTCACTCACCATCAGAGGTCGGAGGTTGAGGACCGGACACCCGAGCGAGATCAGCGTCCTGATCGGAGGAATCCCGTGTATCGTGTAAGCATCACCGAATGACCTTGAAATCTGACACACACTTCTTTTTTTTTTATGTATTTGTTGCTGGTATAAACTCTTTAAAGTGGATTAAAATGTATTTCCCCCATTCAGGTTAAATATCCAGGAGGATCAGATCAACTGTTTGACCAGAGGCAGCAACAGAACAGGAGAACACGGCATCACTGTGCGGTTTGGTGGGGCAGAACGCCCTCTAGAGGGCGTGGTGTATCATTACACCCCCAACCCCAACATTACCGTGGCTGCTCCGTCCAAGAGCTTTCTCAGGTACTTGTTAGTCTGAACACAAAACATCTAGACACCTTCAAGGTAGTTTTCACCCTGTTATTCTATATTAATGTATTGTATGTAGATAGATGTATGCATATGTTTCCATAATGTTTGCTGTTTGGGGAACAAGCAAAATCACTCACTAAGTCTATAAGAATGATACATTAACACAACTGCACACAACTACACACACACATGCACACTGAGCTCACAACCTAAAAACAAAATTACAGGAGTGTTAACTGAAGGTGTTAACTCTCCACTGCCCCCCCCCACACCTTCCTCCACCTGCACTAATTGCATGTGGCAAGGCTGATTAACAGCAGCCGCATGCAATTAGTGCAGGTGGCTTCAATCACAGGCTTATCAACAGCCAAGATTTTTTTTAATGATATAAATTGTAATACGATGTTTGCCTGGTCTGTTCTTCATCTTGTGTTATGAGGGACGGTATAAGCTGTGATGGCGAGAAAATAAGCTTTCTGGATTTAAAGTTAGAGATATAAACCCTGATGTGACTCACATCACTACGAGTATCCACACTTTCTTTCCTTTATTAAAAAAAACTGTCATTGGGCTATTTGAGTAACACACGAAAAGCCTCTAGTGGGATGGATTATAAATCTGTAGTTTAAAAAAAAATGATTTCCATCAACTAGTTTTCTTTCTTCACTGGCAAGAAAAATGTCGAGAAAGGCATAATTTTCTCGACATGCATAATCGGAGCAGCCGGGCATCAGACCTTATTTAGCTGCTTATTCAGCTTTTTTGAAATATCCCACAAGACTGAAAGGTTGTAGTTATTCCCAGGACGGTCCTCCTCTTCCTCCGCTTAGTCAACCAAGTCAGCAGTTCTTTTGTCTTGAAGCGAGATGGGATAAATGAGGCAGCATTTACCATCTTCTTCTTCACCGCTTCCCCTGCAGCGGAGGCAGAATCATCAGAGTTTCTGGGCAGAACCTGGACGTGGTCCAAGAGCCAAAAATGCGTGTCACCCTCAGCCCCCCTGACACACTCCCCCCAAGGAGGAGGAGAAGCATCAGCAGGAGGAACGAGGGGAGGCTGAGCAGACGGGATCACAGGGCGCCAGTGAAGAGATGGAGGAGGATCGTCCCCGAGGCGGACTGCCCGGAGGGCGTGCTCTGCCATGTAAAACAGGTCTGCACGTTGGTGCTTTTATACTACTACCTAAAACTTGTTGTAAGATTGTAAAAGCATGGACGCTGATGCACTTCTTCACCCCTCTGCTTCCTCCAGTACGAGTCTCGCTGCACGGTGAACAGCTCCAATATCATCTTGTGCCCCACGCCGGCCGTAGGCCCGGAGGCCAGGAGGGCCAGGGTCAAGGTTCACTTCCTGCTGGACAGTCTCCATTTTGACTTCAGCGCCGTGGGCAACGAAGCCTTCAGCTACGAGTCCAACCCCAAGCTCTACCCACTCAACCAGAACGACCCCAGCAAACCGTACCACCACAAACCGGGCAGCATCATCTCCGTGGAGGTGCTGTGTCATTCGACCCTTTTTTTTGCGTGTTTGTGCTGCTTAAAATGTACCGTGCATCATTATTATATTGCTGTTTTAGGGGGAGAACCTGGATTTGGCCATCTACAAGCACGAGGTGGAAGCTCGGATCGGCGAGGGGGTGTGTTCGGTGAAGACTCTGACCCACAACCATTTGTACTGTGAGCCGCCGGCCCAGCAGCCTTCTGTATCAGCTGGCAAGAAGCTGGATATTATGGACAGCCTGCCGGAGTTCACAGTGAGTAAACAATATTGATGATAGGGCTGATAATAATGATAGTAACTGGCAATGATCATTTTTCGATACCAGTACCCTTAAATAGATACCGATACCAATTGAGTACTTCATTTGATGCTTTTTGTTACTAATCCTGCAAATAGAAAGCAATCAGTTGTGCAAATGTCGCCACTCCTCCGCATTCAAAAGATTTTTACACAAATACATTTTGAAAGTGCTCAAATCACACTCACAGTGATTGGCTGCGAGTAAAGTCCTAGATGTGGGTACAAAAACAACCAATTGCAGGTATCGTTTGACAGGCATTGTTTCAATACTACTTGGTACTGGGTTTTTGCAGTCGATGCCTGAAAGGTGTCAAGTACTGATACCCAGCCCCAACTCATTCATCATTTTTTATGTTTTTTAAATTTTTTTATGGGGGCTGTGAAGTAACATTCTCTGCCTTTTCCAGGTGAAAATGGGGAACCTGAATTTCTCCCTGGGCAGAGTGCAGTACGACAGCCAGGCCCAATCCACATTCCCCCTTGAGGCCCAGGTGGGAGTCGGGGTGGGGGCTTCCATAGTGGCTCTCATTGTGCTCATCATCGTCCTCATATACAGGTAAACACACACCCACACGGTCCCACCTCCCCCCCGGAGTCACACTGCATTGCACATTTAATTTCTCCAATGCATCTGTGCGACTGCCAGGAGGAAGAGCAAACAGGCCATGAGGGACTACAAGAAGGTGCAGATCCAGTTGGAAAACCTGGAGACCAGTGTGCGAGACCGCTGCAAGAAGGAGTTCACGGGTACAATATTTTTCCCACATTATCTTCAAAATGACTTAATCTTACTCAATGTCAATGATATGTTTTCCCAATGTCGCCCTCTTGCAGACCTGATGACGGAGATGATGGACATGTCCAGTGACCTGGTGGGTTCTGGGATTCCCTTCCTGGAATACAGGGCATATGCCGAGCGCATTTTCTTCCCGGGCCACCAGGAGTCACCGCTAAGGCGGGATCTGGATGTTCCCGAGAGTCGGAGGCAGACGGTGGAGCAAGGGCTGGTCCAGCTGTCCAACCTGCTCAACAGTAAACTCTTCCTCACCAAGGTGAGCCAACGGCTGCTTGTCCTCCTCACTTTGAGCAGTTCATCAAATGACTCAATGTCACAGATTGAATATTTGCTTTACATTTTCCCCTAAACCACCAGTTTATCCACACTCTGGAGGTCCAGCGGACATTTTCTCCGAGGGACCGGGCATACGTGGCCTCTCTGCTGACCGTCGCCCTCCATGGCAAATTAGAGTACTTCACGGACATCCTAAAGACCTTGTTGAATGATCTTGTGGAACAGTATGTGGCCAAGAACCCCAAACTGATGCTTAGGAGGTGAGGAAGGAGGACGTCTCTGCCAGTGGGTGGGGGTGAGGGGGCTTCATCTTGCCCAAGAATGCTAATGTGACCTTTCCCCTCTTCTCTGCCAGGACGGAATCGGTGGTCGAGAAGCTCTTGACAAACTGGATGTCCATTTGTCTGTTCACCTTTCTGCGGGTGAGTATGCCACTGTCTTACTAAAAAAACTTTAAAAGGACAATAAAAGCTTCATAGGAAATGAGGACACACTGCTCCCACTACAGTGACCTGATGGCTTTCTTCTCCAGGAATCAGCCGGGGAGTCCTTCTACATGCTGTTCAGAGCGATAAAGCACCAGGTGGACAAGGGCCCCGTGGACGCTGTCACGGGAAAAGCCAAGTACACGCTGAACGACAACCGGCTGCTGAGAGAGGACGTGGAGTACCGCACCTTGGTAAGAACGAAAACACGCGTTAGAGTGCAGTGTGTTTAATACAACGACTTAATTGTTAATAGCACGTTAATTCACCCACACAGCCAGCTGCACACACAAATATCTTCAACTTAAAACTACTGCACTTCTTTTCCAGACCCTCAATGTCGTGATGCCGGCTGCTCCCGCCGGCGGAGGGACCACCACCCAGACGGTGCCTGCTAAGGTGCTGGACTGTGACACCATCACACAAGTGAAGGAGAAGCTTTTGGAGCAAACGTGGAAGGGAACCTCCTTTTCCCAGCGGCCGCACGTCGACTCGTTACATCTCGGTACGTAGCTCCGGGGTCTCGTGTTAGAAATAGGCGTGTCCCAATCCAATATTGCTATCGGATATCGGTCCAAATATCACCCCAAAAAAAATGTCACCCATTGGTTAATAATAAATGGGTCAGTTTTTCTCATACCCACTGTTGCTGACTATTGTTCTCTGTCTGAGTAATATCACATGATCAAGCCTTTTCTAACACTCCATACTACAAAATAAGTAATAAAAGTATGTATGTTTTTAAAAGTTTATGTGCGCCGTCTGACGACCCGCAAGAGAGTTTTACCAAAAGGTTTTGATTCCAGAGTGGCGCTCAGGTGTGGCCGGTCATCTCATCCTGTCAGATGAGGACCTGACATCAGTTGTGCAAGGAACATGGAAGCGCCTCAATACTTTACAACATTACAAAGTCAGTGCCAGTCAAACACGCAATTCAGTTCAAATATAGAGTATTTTTATATTCATAAAATGTGTGTGTGTGTGGTCTTTTTTTTTTTTTTTTTTTTTACCCTGTTGTGATGCAGGTTCCAGATGGAGCGACGGTCGCCCTCGTTCCAAGAAACACAAAACACCATCTTCATGACAGCCACGATTACATGCCTGGAGAGAGTGAGTGCCCAACACACACAATAGGGCTGTTGCGATTGTATTGACGATGATGGTGGTATTAAAAAATGTAATTTCAATAGCATGTTAAAAATGTGCATATGATGATATAGTGTAAATGATCCAGAGCCACTTGAAAACAGCCTACTTTTTGTATACAGTTGCTGTTTTTATAGTGTCTTTACCTTTATAACACCTTAGACAGGTATTTTGTTGGTAATTAATCTGCTAAAAGAGAAACAAATCATAGTTTTAAAGATGAGTTTCATTGATTGCACCGTTATTATTTACATTTTTGTTGATATCGTGATAATGTTGTTATTGTGACTACGAAAATCTGATATTGTGACAGCCCTAATACACATACACGCACGCACTCATCCACTTGTCTTTACACTTATCTGACTAACCAGAGGAGGGCGCTGCTTGACCATGCATACCTTTGTTCTCAAATGACCCTCCCATCTGTTCGCAGTTTCAGCGGTTTTCCCTCAATACCCGAGCCAAACCAGTGTTAACCGTGATTGCTCCTCTGTTTTTGCGCGTTTCCTTCCAGAGACCCCGATGCTGGATGACGGGGAGGAAGGAGGAGTGAGACTGTGGCACCTGGTGAAAGCCAGCGAGGAGTCGGAGCTGCCCAAACACAGGAGAGGCAGTATGAGAGAGAGGGGCGGGGAGCGGGCCAAGGCCATCCCCGAGATCTACCTCACACGACTGCTCTCCATGAAGGTCCGCATCAAATCATTTCAACGTCTCTGTTTCTTTTTGCTAAATGATAGAAAGGCCTTGCTTCACAAACCTCCGCGTCTCTTCTCAGGGCACACTGCAGAAGTTTGTGGACGATTTATTCACCGCCATTCTCAGCACCAGTCGCCCAGTGCCGCTGGCCGTTAAATACTTTTTCGACTTGCTGGATGAGCAGGCCCTGCAGCACAACATTACGGACCCCGAGACCATCCACATCTGGAAAACCAACAGGTATCTGGCCAGCAGACGCAGCTCCCACAAGCTTTGGATGGGAGGAATTGCATAATTTTATTGGCGGGGAAGGTTTATTCATCAAAACAACTGAACCAACAATGCATTCGATCTGTTTTTACCAGTTTACCGCTACGATTTTGGATCAATATCCTGAAGAACCCGCAGTTCATCTTCGACGTGCAGACCTCCGACCATGTGGATGCCGTGCTGTCCGTCATTGCCCAAACTTTTATGGATTCCTGCACCATCGCCGACCACAAACTGGGGCGGGTGAGCTGATCTCACACACACATGCACATTCGAAACCACTGACAGCTACCGTACTACCATGCAGGGGTTAAAGTTAGCACTCGCCACATGCGTGTAAAAATATGTTTTGCCGAGTAAAGTAATTTACTTGCCATTGGCGGGCGAGTGAAAAATGCAGAATTTGCTATATAATTGCATTTGCATTTTGATTTAAAATTGCTCCCTAACTGTCCACCGTCATTCGACATTCGTCAGGCAGAAGAAGAAGAAACATTGAGACGCATTAATTTTAATGGTGCATTACTAAAAATGAAAACAGTAGGCAATTAGCAATCATCTTTATGCTGTTCAGTGTTTCCAGAAAATGTGTCCGTTAAGGTCGTGAACAGTTCAGTGGCCAGTAAAAACACATTATGGCCCGTAAAATTTTTGACCTACCTCCCAAGTTCATTTTATAACCCGCTACCATGTATATGTACATACAGATATATGTAATTGTTGGTGTAAGAAGCATTGGGGAAAAAAAATTGAGTCATGTTTTACCTGTTGTCATGACATTCAGGACATGTTTCTCCATTTGTCTCTGTGTTCAGGACTCTCCCATCAACAAGTTGCTGTATGCCAGAGACATCCCGCGGTATAAACAGATGGTGGAGAGGTAAGAATATGGCAGCTAGTCGCCCCGATGACCCCAGGCATAAAGAACACATTGGGGGAGAGAGAGAGAGGAGGTGTTAGAGCAGGAGAGAGAGAGGCCCAGGACAATCTGTCAGTGCCAGACAGAGGGGAGACGAAGCCTGTAAGGCTTCCATGCATGGATGGTCTGAAGGCAGACTGCCGCACTCACGACTTCAAACCACTGATGATATACCAAGGCCTCGCTAAGTGGGATACTATGCCTCTGTTCAGTTTTCATTACAATGGTTTTACATTATTTTGTTAGTACACAAATACTTCCTTTTTGATCTGTGGTCAGGGCAGGGTGAAGGCACTTCTAAAGTGAAGTATTTGAGCGGTATTTTATTATGTCAAAAGGTCAAATATCATAGTTTTTGCTTCATTGCTGTACACGTCTACACATCTTTTCCCCTAATTCTCGGCGCATCCAGGTACTACGCAGACATCCGTCAGACCATCTCCGCCAGCGACCAGGAGATGAACTCTGCTCTGGCGGAACTCTCCCGTGTATGTTACACTCTTATTTCCCCACATTGGATTTTTTGATCTCATTTTTAAGAAAAAGGTTGAAGGATGCAGCTGTTTCCATATCAGTGGGCGTCTAACTCCCTCTAACATAGATGTGAAGTCTGAAATCAAACAAGAACAGTCTGTCTTGAAAATGAGTTCCTACGTCTCATATTACCTGTATAGATAAAGGTTTAATAAAATAATGAAAAAGAATGAACACTGCAGTTTTCAAAAATCAGTCACCTGTTTGAAAGGTGATTTTTTCTTATTTTTACCCCTAATACAGAATTATGCCGCTGAGGTCAACTGCCTTGTTGCTTTAAATGAGCTGTACAAGTACATCAACAAATACTACGATCAAGTGAGTATCACCAAAGGACTCTGGAGCAGATGAATTTTATTTGAAAAAAAGTCAGAGTTTACAATTGAGATTTTCCTCAATCTTCTCTATTTTGTCAGATCATCACAGCTCTGGAAGAAGACTCCACGGCGCAGAAGATGCAGCTCGGGTACCGGCTCCAACAGATCGCCGCTGCTGTAGAAAACAAAGTCACAGACCTATGACCCCCCCGCCGCCCCCAGGAGGACACATCATTCCTTTGACGTTAAAGACAAAGAAAGGACCGTCTCTGGGAGCAAAAAAAGGAAACATTGTGGCACATAATGTGATTTTTTTTTTTTTTCTGTGAAGGGAGAAACGATTTCAAGAGGATGTTCCCCACGTTCAGGAAGGAAGATGCTTGAAATTTCCACAGGTCCGAACACTGGTGGAGGTTGAGAGGAAAAGGAATTAATGTGAAGTGTCCTCTGAAGTTTAATGCCGCTTGTAAGGATGTTGTTTGATTCAGACGATAGGGAGGCAATACTCGAGATTTTTTCCCCCCTTCTGACTCGATGGCAGTGGATTTCCTTGACAAAGTGCACAGAACATTCCTGCAAGCATACAGCCTGTTGCTAATCCTCTGCCTAGCAATGGAAGAGGTAGGTGTGCTGGATGAAGAGACGGGGAGGACAAGAGAAAAGGACACACTATGTCTTACGTAACGGAATAACGGACACTGTGGACGCTGAGCTGCGGCTCGTCGGGATCTGGAGGATGTGAATTTTCATTCTGCTCGTAGCTTCCTTCAATGATTCTTTCCAAGTCTTATTCTCTCCCACTCCCACTAGCTGTCATTGGACAGATTGTAGTTTGTGTAAAGTTTCCCTGG
>CAESWR010000281.1:291588-316947 GCA_903171835.1 Mullus surmuletus | reverse complement strand
CTCTCTGTCTCACCGTCTGTTCTACAAAAATAGCCAGGTTGCTACTCTATTCAAGGCAGTGGGTCAATAGCATTTCAATTGGAATTTTCCAAGAAAAAAATCTGAAGTGTAGATAGGAATTATTTCCCCACTGTAATGTTATTGTATGTAGAGGTGATATGACTAACATGTGTTTTCAAAAACCTATAGAAGCAAAGTGCTAGCAAGTATATTTTTAAGTCTTTGGTGAGCTGGACAGGAGATGCCTGTGTTACAGCGCTTTGTAAACAATAGCAGTGTGACAGCATAGCTGCCAATGCAACACCATGCATCATGTGAGCCTCTGTTGACATAAAATTCCATGTTGTGTTTTGACCAGCGACCACAAAGTATCTTTAGTATATGAATCAAGACTGAATCATGTGGGAGCATCAGATGACAGTTTTGTCTTCAGTATCCAACAAGTCCAGCCATTCTTGAAAACATGTCCAATGTGTGTTTTCATTGCCATCACCGTTAAGTGCAAACAAGTAGGATTCGGGAGTGTGTTTTAGTGTGTGTCTTAAATTAGCAGCAGCATCATAGAAAGTGAATGCAGGTCACGTGTCAGGCAATGGTAAACTGAGGTGTGGGGGGTGGGGGTCAAATAGGCCAAACAAGTCAAGGAGCGTGTGTGTGCATGTCTTAACAGTGTGTACCCTTGAGGATGTTCTGTAAAGCACCAACAGAAGGGTATATTTGTGGTTTGAGGAGATTACAGTAATCATACTCAACAAGAAGGCAAAGTGGTTTGAGCCTTGTGTTTTTAATGTCATCTACATCATAGAATATTGGAATTAATTCTCAGATCTGAAACTGTAGGGGTGAATAAGTATGCAAAACCTTGTTTCTGAACAGATATGTATCCCCCACTAACCCAGTGATCCAGATTCACGCAGTTGCTGTGCTGATATCGCTCCTCAGCTCCCTCTCTCATACGCTCACACATTCTCCCTACTCCTGCGGGAAGAGTCTCATTACAGCTCTCCGAAAATGGAAAACACCAACAGCTAACATCCAGCTTAAAATTGGACCGCCATTACAGTTATAACAGGAGAAGGTTTAAAAAAAAAAAAAAAAAGTAAAAAAAGAAAAAACAGAACACCTGCCCACTGCAGTGCAGCTGCTCCTCAGATGCACGCACAGTTCAGCGAGTTCAGATACTTCTTTGAGAGACTTTGAGAATTTGAATTGCGGTCAGTGATTTTGTAGCACTGCTTCACTGATGGCAGAACTGAAGTAATAAAAGCTTTACGCAGTCGAGGCAGGAATTTTGGACCACCATGGCAAAATAAGTTGTCAGTTCTGTAATGCCTTAACTGAGTTACTGTTGTGTTTGGAACTGTTTACCACAGTTTGCCTGGTTTTTCTCCAGTTTTGTCTGCCAAACTGAGTTGTGTTTGATTTGCTATTATCTTTATGATTGAGCTAACTGATTTATGTGCAAGTGACATGATAGTGTTTGGTAATATTTGTTAATTTTGTTTCAGCAATCACAGTGGTGAGCGTGGACAGCAATGTATGCTTAAGAGCAATGTACCTAAGAAGGGAGAAGTCGGATGGCATTGTTTTTGACTACCTTTTTACACCTTGATTACATCTATATGAGTGCAAATCGGGTTGCAGTGCAGCCAAGAACATACTCGCTCTTGTGCTTATGATTGTTTGGGTGCATGCCATCAAAAGCTGCACATGATTGGTCAGTGCGACTGAGCATACAAACAGAAACTTTCTCCCTTTGCTTCAAAAACTGTTTTTATTTGAGGTCAGCAGTGACGAGTGTGTATGTGTGTTTCATTGATAATACTGATTGATACTGATAAATAGTGATCCATCAATAATGTAACCCGTGTGACAGATAAGGTTCAAAGATTTAACTGGCAGGGCGTGACTTCCGGCATATGCATTCACGTGCAATAAATGTATCACTCACACATCATGGTCTCTATAATCAGAGCATTTAAGTGGTCCAGATAATGACCTCTGACAAGACTCTGACAGTTACCAGATGAACGTTTGACAGTTAACGGTTTTGCACGAGAATCAGACTGGCCCTTCAAACGTGAAGAAACATGTTCCATGACAGTCCATACACACACACACACACACACACACGCACACACAGTATATCTCAACTCTGCTCTCACCCCTTTCGATCCCAATCATTTTATTTTTCTCAGCTCCTCTCTCATTTATCTTTACACTCGTTCTCACACAGCAGCCCTGTGGCTTGGCGATAATGTTGTGTAATGTCAAAGTCGGACTATTATCAGTTTGGTGTTGACCACTGAGAATCAGAATTTATCACGTGGAACGTTTTTGAAATATTGCTAACACACACAAGAGGAGGGAAGAAACATTTCGAAAGTTTAGACTACATGCTTTTACACAGAGTGCTGCTTTATTTTGAAGAATAGAATGAAAGTTTGGGATTGGGTATATGTAAGCTATTTTGCTATAAGTGTCTTTCTATAGTCTAGATCATAGATTAGTCAGGTTAATCTACAACCTGACTAATCTCCATCGTCAACATATTTTCCTCTTAAGGCAAAATCACAGCAAGGAAACAAGCCTCTCCTTTGACCTTGGTTCTCATGACTTTATTGTGGACACTCAATATTGTGTTGGAAGTCATGGTTTCTATTCTCGCACCAGGTTTAGAAATCTTTGATCCCCGTGGCCCGAAAGGTCACACACTCTGTGAGGCAAGAAGAAAAAAAAAAAATCACCAGCTGTCACTCCCTCCCCCCATTCGGCTGTCCTCCCTCACAAACACTTGGATGAAATCTAGGAAAGAGGCAGGTGGAGAAAGCGACGGAGACACCAGGCGTTGTCAGACCAAGAGTGAGCGAACAATATAAATCACGTAGGGCCGCAAGGTGAGCAGTCAGGAGGCTGCTGGGTAGTTCCATGTTTAGACCCTGCTGACTACTGCTGCTGCTGCCGTCCCCTGAGAGACCTACTAGACCCCCTTTCCCTCCAACCACTCAAGTGGTGCAGCCTTAAAGGTGCATTGCTGCAGCTTCACCCGCTGTTGCTACAGTATCTGCCTCTCACCTTACTTTGTGCCAAGAGAAACCTGACCTCTCGTCGTCGACAGACACACAGCGCTTTTCTTAATTCCCAGATACCGGATCTTTGATTTGCTCTGCTGGCTGCTGTGTCTGCAGGTTGCATTTGCTGAACGGCACAATGCGGAGGACTCCCCGCTCAGTCAATCAACACCAACGCACGTGAGTAGAGGCCTTACTTCACCAATTGGAATGTGCAAAGATCTCACTGTTCTTGCTTTGCTGGGGAGAAGCTGTTTCATACCACACATGGCATGCCAAATCCAGTTCCTTACTGCAAAACAGACTTAAACTTTATTTAACTTTTACAAGAGTATTTTATTATATTATATTATATATTATATTATTTATGCAGCCTTGCATTATGTCTTGGCAAGCGGGCCCGTACGCCGCTTTTTATGGATACAGTAATGCAATTTTAGCAGTTCGTGTCAGCAGAGCGGTGCACAAATAAAGCATGCCAGCATTATATAAGGCGTCGAGGCAGTGACTTAAATGGTTGTGTTGAGTTGCGGACGAGATGCTGAGGTTTCACAGGTCAGATTTGCTGGGAAATGTACCTGTTGATGTTTGCCTCTGGAATATTTGTGTCACTCTCCAGCACACCTTGAATAACATTAAACTGCATCCTGCTCCAGGCACATAGAAAAGGGACCTTTGCATTTCCAGATATGACGTGATGCAAACTCTCTCAGCCGCAGATATACAAAGCACACATATAGCAGCTGGGATGCAAAGTTATCAGGTTTCCCGAACATGCTGCAAAATGATTTACCACCGAGTCAGAAATAGTGTGACTTCCGATGGCGCTTGTCTGCTCTCAGCCAGGCAACGGGACAAGTTTCCATGGCAGGTTGAGCACACGAGAAATGCTAAAAGTAGTTCAAGTGTCCGGGCTACCCCCAGCAACTCGACACCGACATGTACACATGTACACATGTACACGATGCACCAGACTGCAGGCAAAGGCTGTTACCTCTGCATTCCTGATGCTATGTGTGTGTGTGTGTTTTTGTGTTTGTGTGTGCATGACAGGAGTAAAGCTGGGTCATCTAATAGTTTCAAGGCCCTGGGATGTCACGAGCAGCTGGATCTCAAGGACAGCCAGGACTCAGAGGACCCCAGAGAATACTGTTACGGTATGACACAGCCTCTTAACTCTGTCCATCATCTGCAGATGTGCTCATTTACAGCTGCCACTGTTAATACCCTTTTATAGACAGATTCTGCGGCCCCTCAGCGCAGCCCACTGGTGCACCCTAAATGATCCTTTCCCCAACACTGCGGTATCAGCTGGCAGTTCAATGTGAGCAGGGCATGAAACCTCTGGGGTTTTCCTCCACAGTATGCTACTTCAAACAAGAAAGGGCTGTTTCCCTACACCTACTTCAGTGCCGTTGGAAATGGACAAATACAGAAAAATAAGAGTTTGGGTTTAGTTTTATAGAAGGGGCAACCAGATGAAAACTGACAAAAATGAATGAAAATCCCAAAGTACTAAGGGGCAGTGCAGGATCAGGCTCTGTAATTGTAAACAAAAAAAGCCGTGGGTATAGATCATAAACCCGTTTGACTCCCATAGCAACGTCTGAGTACACCAAATAGACTGGCAGCAATGGATTCTTACACCCTGATGGACAGATTCCAGGCAAGACTCCAGCTTGTTTCTCAAAGGAATACACAGTGAAACATTGTAAACAAGAGACTGACAGAAATGTGAGTCAAACGACGTCAGAGAGGCAGCCTAATCAGCAGATCTAAAATCAGCTTTGTTCAACAGCATTTCCAGGATGAGGCCAAGTTTCCATGATGCAAAGTAAGAGTAGACAAAGTACAGATGAGGCTGTTCAGAGTATCACTGTTCTTTCAATGTCTGATCGTAAAAGTATTGGACAAATGGAAATTTGGACTCCTGGTCAGAGTGACATCTTCATACATCTTTATTCATCATTCTCTGGAGGACGCTGATGTTTTTATGCGTTTCAGTTTTGACGACACTCCTGTGCCACAGGCTTTGGTTTGAATTATGTATCGGTTAAACATTTGCGATAAAGTGTTCAAAGGACGTCCTCTTGTGTTATGAGTTTTGTCATTCCCTTTTTTGCACCAGTAGGCAAATACATACATACAGTGTATTACTTTAGTGGAAACCTCTGGAGGCTGCAGGTGAATCTGAGGTGTCATCAAAATGAAACCATGTAGAAAAGAAGTCACTTTGGGAGTGCGGCATCAGTTTGTGGGATTCATGCAGATTCTTTGGTTTGCGAATTCTCCTTTGACCATATCAAAGTACACCTAGGTCACATTGCTTTGTCCGAGCCACTTCATTAGCCAGTACTCCAGTTCCGTTTCTGCCCCGTTCTATACATGCAAAGAGTTTTCTTGCCACCCCCATGTGGCCCCAATCAACTTCTGTGCCTTTCTCGTGTCAACGCCACTTCATCATCATCACATGCACTTTTACTGGCAGTATCTTCTTGGCAACTCGCCATCCTGACCTTGGTGGCTGCGCTCTCTTCTCGAGCTGCCAACTGTGCAGGTCTCTGCGTGTAGCCGCCGAGAAGCAGATAAGCTGCTGGCTTTGTGATACCACTGATACCTGACAAAGCAATAAATCATATACCAGTTTACATGACGTTCGGTTTTAATAGAAATAGAGACTCAGTTTCAAGATCTCTGACAATGTTCAGGAACTGTATGTCATTCTGACAACCCGCTGGCAGATTTAAATGTGCAACCCACGAAAGACATGATATAGCTGAGAGGACGCTTTACTGCTAGAAATCGTATCCGCACCGATTGTTAGTGCTCTTTTTAAAACCTTTCAACACTGAGAAATGTAGACAATGTAGACATGAAGCACTTTAATCTTACTTTTCTCTGTGTGTTTTCTCTCCTCAGGTGGATATCACCCCGTCCAGATCGGCGACACATTCAACAGAAGATACACAGTGATTTCTAAGCTGGGTTGGGGCTATTTCTCCACTGTGTGGCTTTGTCTCGACCTCAGGTGAGGTTCATTAGGGGCTTCGGTGATGCTAATGTTTGAAGAAATGCTAAAAACCAAAAACTGTGCTTGAATCATGGACTAATTGTAATGTCACGTTTCAATTTCTCCTCCCAAAAAATAAGTTCATCTGTGACTGCAAAGGAGCAAATGTATGAAATAAAATAGCTCATTTCAAAACACACACACACACGCACACACACACACACACAAATGCTCTTGATGATCTTAGTTTCATTCACCTCCTTTCTGAAATATTTTTAATTTAGCCTCAATATCACAATCTATGTTAGCTCGTTATCATATAAATAACATACAGGTTAGAATAAGCGCATGCATGATAATCAAGTGCCATTACCTGTTGGTGAATCTTACAGATCGGGTCGCCATGTTGCTTTGAAGGTGCTGAAGAGCGGCGATGGCTTCACCCAAGCAGGACAGGACGAACTCGTGCTCCTACGATGTGTTAGTTAGCTTTTGCTCTTTACTTTTCAGATGAGATAAAAAAGAAAATACAATAACTTCTCTTCTTCTCTCTCCTCTCTTTCACCAGACCGGCGGTCCTTCCAGCCGGCACCCCAGCAGTCAGAGAATTGTTCAGCTGCTGGATGAGTTCAAGCTAGCTGGAGTCAACGGAGTCCGTATCCATTTTTACAAGAGCACATTTCATGGGCACATAATCTGAAGCAGACACTTAGGGGGAGGGAGAAGCTCTGAGGAGTTGCAGGGTTTCTCGCGCAATATATTGTACTGCTGGTGAAAGGTTTGACCTTGACGCCCGATAGACATGTGCTTGGTGATGGAGCTACTGGGGCCCGACCTGAGAAACTGGCAGCTGTGCTTTGGGAATCCAGGACTGCTACGGCCGTGGGTCAAAAAAATCCTCACTCAGGTAAAACACGCTTTTCGTAAAGGGATATAGTTGAGATTTTTTTTTACATGAAGTTGTATGAGATTCTCACCATAAGTGTTGTTCATTCGCAATGACTTTCCCCCCTTACTGCTTCCCGTGAGCGGAGTTCCGGCCTGGTTTTGGTGTTGTAGAAAGTAGTTTCCTCTAGTTGCTCGGTTCACATGAATAAAGCGTTTTGCTAAAAAAAAAAACCTGTGTTCAAAAGAGTAATCCATTTGCATCACAAATTCTTTGCCGTGAAAATGTCCGACCTCCCAATCATCCGGTACTATTTTCTCTCCGTTCGTATCACTGCGCTACCTTTCTATCAGCTGGAGGAAGGAGGCAGAAGGATACTGCTGTGACGCGAGAGAAGATGCGTCGCAGCAGTCTCCTCCCGAGCACATAAACCCTGTGAAACAGCTGATGATGGGGCATGCAGTGATATGAACGAAGGGAAAATAGTACCGGATGTTTGCGAGGTCAGATTTTTTCATGGCAAAGAATCTGTGATGCAAATGGATTATTCCTTTGAACGCGTGTTGTTTTTTAGAGCAAAACGCTTTATTCGTGTGACTCCAGCAACTAGACGGAACTACTTTCTGCAACATCGAAATGGGACTGGAACTCTGCTCAATTCATATAAAAAAAATCTGAACTATCCCTTGAAGTACAAAAAGAAAATATACCACTGATACGTCACTGGTGGGCAATAGAAACATGCTTGGGCAACATCCAGCAGTAATGTAGCATCATTAGCCTTCATTTGGCAACATGTCAGTTTATACTATTTTGGTCCCTACCAACTGCTGTGAAAATTTTCACCCTGTCGCACGAAATGCTCTGACATGTTCCCCCGCTTGATAATTTGTCGCTGAGAAAATGGTGTGAGGTGCGATTTTAGGGCCCCCACCCCTGCAAATGGCTAGTTGCTGTAGAAACGACACTATGACAGCAGTGTGTGTGTCAACTAAAACAGTAACAGCTGGACAACTAGGCAATGAGCTGAAGGGAGCAGAAGGGAACAGCAATAACTTTAGGTTATTTCGTTACAACAATCTACACCCCTGACACGTTAAATATTCATCTCTGCAACTTTTAGACCCCTTTCACCACTAGTATCGCAAAACTGGATCTGGATAAGATGCAGGGTTGCTTTTGTTTTTTACGCTTTTGTATTTCTAATATTTCTATGTCATTTGTTTGAAGGATAATCAATATACTTTTCCTACAGGTTCTACAGGGTCTGGACTACCTCCACTCTCAGTGTAAGATCATCCATACCGACATCAAGCCGGAGAACATCATGCTGTGTCTGGAGGAGCAGTCTCACAAAGTGCCAATAGGGGGCATCAACTTACCCTCCCTATCAACTGGAAAGGAGGCCAAGTCCATAGGCACAGTTGTTTTTGTCCCCCCCCCCCCTCGCTGCTACAGATGATGAATTTTGTTTAAAGAGTGAAGTCTCAGCTGTATGAGCAGCTGCAGGGCTCATCAAATATGTGTTCAAAACAATTTTAACAGTTTCTTTTTTATCTGGCTTTTCGTGTACAAACCCCCGTCTTGCACCCCATTATGTCAGAGTGCTACGTTACATAATTGACAGGCCTCTGTGAGTATTTACCACATACAGATGTTCTTATTACTTTATTTATGATTCGTTCTTTCAGAAAAGGAGGAAGTCAACCCATACATGTTTAAGGAAGTCAGAGTGAAGATCGCTGATCTGGGCAGCTCCTGCTGGGTGGTCAGTACTTGCCCTTCCTGCATGGCATTTTTTTTGTCCAATTACTGAACTTCCCAGACTTCGAAATGTGGTGTGAAGTGTTGCAAACATAGCATATGCACTGAGTATTAAATGCGACTGGGGAGGTCAGTGACTTAATAAAAGGAATCTTTTAGCCAGAATATGAGGGAGAAAAACATCATATTCTTGCCATATTTAATGAATTAGTATACATCTGTAACATAGTGGAGATGGACAAAGCTCTTCTTTCGACCTAAACACACTTTGCTTCTATCACTTTTCAACAAGCTCTTCAGATTATGTTTCTCTTCTCCTTTTCTTCAGTATAAACATTTCTGTGAGGAGATCCAAACCCGCCAGTATCGCTCGCTAGAGGTTTTACTGGGTTCTGAGTATGGCCCACCTGCTGACATCTGGAGCGTCGCTTGCATGGTGAGACACAAGCCAAAGTGACATGAACATATTTATTTATATAACAACGGCTGCGCAATCGCTCCAGTAGTTGTTGAGGAAGACACACACTTCTTCGGCAACACATCTCACCTGTTCATTTCCACCTGCTTTCACTCAGGCCTTTGAATTGGTCACCGGAGACTCTCTGTTCGAACCCAAGGCGGGCGAGACCTTCTCCCTGGAGGAAGGTACTGCTCATTACGGCGCGCCGACACTGACACAGGCGTGACAAGTACTCGCACCGGATGAAATGAGATTACACTGTGGCTGCATTGAGCCTCCATTGTTATACTTGATGCAGCATGCTAATTTGCTCTGTGAATTTCTGTCTCGTGCCATCTCGTGCATGTTGGCTCCCCTTCTCCCTTGCAGATCATATAGCCCAGATCGTTGAGCTGCTCGGTAAAATCCCACCAGCTGTTGCCTTGTCAGGGAAGTATTCTGGGGACTATTTCTGCCACAGAGGTGAGATTCCTTTAAATTCCTAAATTTGGTTATCAAAACTGATTTCGCAGTCACATCTGGCGTAACTCCTGCTCATATGTCATCACCCAGGTGATCTGCGGCGCATCGGACCACTGAGGCTCTGGAGTCTCTATGATGTTCTGGTTGAAAAATACCACTTTCTTTTGGAGGAGGCCTCCGCCTTCTCAGATTTCCTTCGTTGTATGTTGCACTATCATTCGGACATGAGGGCCACTGCAGCACAATGCCTCAACCACCCTTGGCTGACGTCGTGATAATGCCACCCTTAAAGAAGGAGGCCTGGCGAGTTTCTTGACGTACAGCCACACAGTCCATATGTGTGATCCTGGAAACCCACTTTTTAGTTTGTAGATGGATTTAGATTTCATGGACTTGAAATTTTTACATGTTGTAGAATGTGGTTTTGTAATAATTTAAAGGTGTTTGATATGAAATCATCAAACATCAAACAACTATTTGCTATGTAAAGTTGCAGGCAAGTCAGGGCATCCTGTGCACAAACTGTGATCAAGGCCCCTCTGTGTTTGCTGATATCCAAACTTTCTTGCACTCTGTTTTGGCGGCTGGCCCAACTCCCTTCCCTCAGATATAAGTTAACATTGCTTTGGCATGCAGAGGTGTGGCCAAATCAAGTGTGCTTGTGCCCCTTTGTTTTAGTTTGAAGTGCTGGCGATCACTGCCACATCTAGTGAAAAAAATACCATGTACTGCCCCTTTAACACCAAATGGGAAAAAGTATGCTCTTCTCTGCTGTTGACCAAGTATGCACTTTATACTGTTGAGACTTCTCCTCACTTATGGGGTCTTCAAGTGTGGTCAGCAGTAGGGATGCACTGATCCGATATTGGGATCGGATATCGGCTCCAATATTGACTAATTAGCTGGATCGGATATCTAATGAATGATAGTTAGAAGCTTTATCTTATTGGGAGCCTGCATTTTAACAGGATGCCTAACACTGCCAGTCATCGAGAGGTTTTGCATATAATGCTACTTTAACCGCAACTATCATTCATTCAGTGAGACTGAACATTTGCATTTAAACTAGATGAAATAAAAAATGTTATGAGTTTTCAGAATACATGTTCGCTGACGCTTGTCTTTTAATCTTTGATTTGTACATTTTAATGAGGTCTAAGCAATTAAATTACAGTGCAAATTGTTGGTCATATTCATTTTATTTACAAGTATTAAGCTGAAAATGACACCTTCAATACCCCATACAATACATTTTACAAATACATCTTTAACAAGAAACAATCAGGACCATCACAATGAACAGGTTGATGTAAGATTTATGTCTCAGCTAAAAGGCCACCATACACCCGGTTCTTCAGCTGCTTTTTATCTAATAGTTTAAGCTCCAACAGAATCCAACAGAAACAGTGTTCTTAACCCAGAGTACATTCGATTACACAACAATCATTGGTTCTGTATCATTTTGTTACATTCATATGTTGTACTGTATACTGAAATGTTCATGTAGTGAGTGTAAGAAACACATTATGACCCCTTTGGATGCAGATCATAGTTTGATTACAGCCCACTTTCACCACTGTAAGCATAAAAAATTGACTGATTTGTGATTAATACTTATGGCTAAGTAACACCACCAAGGTTTGGCTAACCAGAGCCAAATTCTGGCAATGTATGCAGTTTTCTTAATGTATATGATACATTACTAACTTGTTTCATCGTAATGTCTTCGGTCAAAAGCCTTTCATCCTATCCAGCTGTAGGCCTGACATTCCACCATCGGGCTTTCTTTATAAATCACTCTATATCCACACTTTGTCCTGATACGATGGCATTTCTTGGGCCAAGAGGTGGGCTTCATTGGCCTATGAGGACAGAGGGTTTATGAAAATTTGCCACAACGATAATGAAGTTATAAGCCCCATAATACTGAAATCATTTAAGTGAACCGGAATTGACTATGTACTCACGGAAAGCAGTAGAAACCAAAGTCATGACAGTAGCACTTGTCACAGCCCCTCCAGAAAGAATCTCCTGCTTTGAAGTACTTGTCTTTGTAAGAGCAGATACCTGTAAAAGAAACAAGCATCACAATGAAGAACTTACTGCACTGTACTCTGCAGTTTAACACACACACACACACATTAAAGGAACAAAAGAAAAAACTACAGCAAGACATTGCATCAAAACTTTAGCCATAAAGTCTCGTCCTTGAAGCGGAAGACATTAAACCCTGCTGCAAGAGGTCAGCACATTAATGGCTAAATCTAGCGTCCGCTGCGAGTTCTCCCCCTATTCCTGCAGGCTGTGCAAGCTATCCTCATGGGAAACGTCTGTCACCTTGAGAAGGGGATCAATAGGAACACACTGATCTACTGTGAAGAGCCCCATGAGGATGAACGCAAGGTCAGGGTACAGAGGGGGCGCTTGGTGGTAAGCCCTAAGTCATGATGCAGATGTTGCCGTATCCAAAGCTACAGAGCAATATATATGTATAACTACATGTATCTGTGCGGAGAAACAGATATCCTTACCGTTTTTGTGGTATATAGAGGCTTCTGTGTACCCATTGTTTAGCAGAAGGATGACGGATGAGCAACAAGCGAACACCAGCAACAGAGAGAATCCAGGAAAAATCGCTCGTACCATTATGAAGAAATGGTACCCCACTTATTTAAATATTTTATATTTCAATCGTCCAAAAACTCAATCCACCTCTGTCACAACATTCAGTTGTTTTAATCTCCTGCGACTGCTCAGTCAAATCCAGTCAAGTCGTTGTGATGGCCCCGTCATCGCTGCCTAATATTTATAGTCTCACATCACTCGTGGGCAGAGAGGGAAAGAGAGAGAGATCGAAAGATAGGGAGAGAGAGCATCTCCACATGTTTAGTTCTTCAACTTCCTCCAAAACACCTCTGGGAGGTGTGTTTGGAGTTTGGCTGTGTACCCATGCGTCCCTAAATATTACCTTTGGCCTCCGCTCGCTGCGTAAGGCTGCGTGGGCGAAGCACTGGTGCCGAGCAGGACGGTCAATTGGTTCAGCGGAGGCCTCTCACCACCTGGAAGTTTCTGGAGGTTTTTTTTTTTTGTACTTGCCCCCATTCTTTCTTTTTTGGCCTGCTCATCATCAGCAGCATCTTCATCTCATTCCTTTTCCTTTAACACATAAATTCCCTGTCACAATACCAATCTGCTGCCTCCTGATACACAGCTGCTGACTATTACAGCCAAACCTAGTTTTACGAGTGCTGACATTGTCAAAATATCACTGTCTGCTGCAGTTGTCCCTTGCTTGAAGGAAATTGAATAGGAAGATTGCATTCTGGAACATCAAAAATGCATGAAAATCATAGCAAATTCACACATTTATGTTTCTGCTTATTTCAAGCAACATAACCTCTGGAGAAAATGGGCAAATGACGAGAGTTTCGGGGGTTTGAAGAGAACATTTTGTGCTATTTAAATGTTTACATACGCTGCAGTACGTATAGCATGACCACAATATTAACATGCTTTGCCAAGATAGTATGTTCTATATTTTTAGCCTTTTGCATTGTATACATACTTTAACATCTGGAAAAATAGCTCACATATTTGAGGGCAAAGCCAGGAACTTTCCAGTTGTGACTGAATGCATTTGTTATGTCAAACCTGCAGAGAAATGTTCTCACTGTCTGCGTCATTTCCAATACTCTCCAGCAGATTTGACTAGATGTGCGATAAACCGCAGGCTTAGTTTGTGGTCCATCTCTTCCTTCTAACAAATTGGACTCTGACAAAAGCAAAAACAAACAGGACATCAAGGGAAGGAAGTTGCGGTGGCTGAGGGGCTCCAGGTCGAAACCTCCAGCGCCTCCGCCCCGTCCCTGCATCGCTCAGGCAAACTTTTTCAGTGGCCAGCGCCATCGCCACACAGCGAGAAACTGACATGTGGATTTTTCTGTGTGATGTTTGGTGTGCCAGTGTCTCACAATCTGTGCCATTTAACGGCAAGGTTGGTTTCTCTGCACCCATCAACAGTAGCATATTTCGGATAAAGAAAGCAATCCTGAAACACCCTCTTGCAATGTACAGACATTACATACACATAGATAAACATACACGCCTGTAAGATTGATGTTTTATCAGAAAGATATATCCAGGCCCTGAGGTAGTTGATGGCACAGATTTTGATTGCATGAAGAATGGACAAGTACATCAGGAGTATATATCAGATTATTTATTTTACAATTTAGTAGATCTGTCATTTGATTTATCATTGTCACGTACAGTATATTGTATTACTATCTTCTTCTTAGAGTATGTGTATGTTCGAGGGGATGGTATTATATGGGATTTTGTTCTTATTTTGCTCTAATATTTATTCAGGGACCAACAAAATAGTTCTGATTATGATTAAATCATTAAATCGATGAAGTGTACACTTTTTAACATATATGTATGTACAATTCTCCTCAAACATAGCATGTCTCATACATGCAGGGACCATTCAGTAATGCAGTGACTGTCTACTAAATAAAGGTTTGATTCAAGGCCGACGGATCATGTTTGCTTGTGCTTGAATAAGAGACCAAAGCAAAATGATGTTGATAAGCAGGTTGCCAGCTTTGCCTGTAGTGTCTGAGTGTGAGCGCTGATTGATGAACGAGCCGATAGACTTGCATTGTAATGGGCATCAGTGTCAAGGGTCCTATATAAGCTGCTAAGCGGCCTATTTACTATTAATTTACCGAATTGCCATCTGTTCTGTGGATTGCGGCCCCTGACTGTGATCTCTGAGAGAATTTAGAATTGAAATGATAAGGGGAATGGACTGTTTGCCATCTGATGGTGTCCAGCGATCCCATGTCCACACGGCAATAGCATCTCTCATCTAATTCCTGAAGAAAATTCCCGGAGAATTCAACTGCTTATTTGCAGAGCGGAGCTTGAATGTCTCGATAAATTTTTGACTTTCAAGCCGTGCGGTGAGATGAAGTCATCGGGCCGACTGTGGTAGGTTGCCTGTGAGGAAGTTGTGAGAGGGTTCTGGAGTGAAACCGTGCAGGCAGGTCACGTAGGTGCTCAAGAGGGCGGCAGAGAAGGACCACACAGACACATAGTCTTCACACAAGGTGCAGATACAGTTAATACAGTTAAGTTAACCTCTGTTTGGTGATACTTAAAGATAATAAAGGATTAATGCTATCAATCAAGTAGTGAGGAGAAAGACTAAATGCTCTGGTTTAATCAACATGACATTTTGATTCAGTGCTAAGTCATCCATCCTGACTTCATTCAAATTTGAAAGAAACAGCAACCTGTTGAACCACAACCAGGTGCATTCTTTGTAGGATCAATAGGAGCCAATAATGTCACATCACTTGACCTTTCTGTGAAGTTATAATCAGAGAATGTATCAATCCTCAACATCTTCTGCAGTGACACTTCTGCAAATAAAAGTCTCAGGTCTAAACTAAATTCATGTTTACACCTGAGGTGAGGTCATGCAGATTAATCAAAGGTGCTGAAGTTGACCATGTTTGATTTTGATTGCAAAACCCTGATCTTTTGTAATCATTACAATGACTCTTATTAAACTGGCTTGATGTGCAATTGTGGCTCAAACCAGCTGTTTATTTTGCATCATTTGCATGTTATTGTCGCATCACACTATGCAACGCACACGTTGTGGTGTCAGTGCGGCGACAAGGTGGTATCATTCATCTGTGGAGGAGAGTCTTTGTGGCCACTTTGGATCCCTCGCAAAGCCACTTAAATATCAGTTCAAAACCTAAATGGCAGTGAAACCTTTTGGGGTTTCTAAAAGTAGAGCTTTGCACAGCAGCGGAACAAGCATTGTGCTGCCTGAAGTCTCATCCTGCTCCACGGATATTTAATGAACATCACCGATGGGTGACCAGTGTGGTCATGGCTAAAGGCGGACCACACAGAGGACGAACCCACCGATGAGTTACAGATACTTACTGAGACAAGATGTGGATTCCCAGATCACAGGCGGTCTCAGGCAATGCCACCCTCTTAGCTCGCATCTGTGTGCAAAGGCCCCGAGTTATATTTTTGGGTTGAGTGACTCACCTTCAACGTTACAGTGATGCTGGAGCTTGGCTGCTTATTACATCAACAGTCCTACCTACAGCACAACTTTATACATATTATCATTGCATGCATGCATGTATTCCCAAGTAATTTGCAATGAACCGACTCAGTGATGTTTTTGAATGTAAAATATCTTTATTCAACCTTCTCAAAATGTGTTTTCAATAACAGAAATTGTCATAATGGTGAGTTGGAATACTATTCACAAATAGGAATCAATTAGACATTGCAATCCTTAAATTAAAATCATCATGTCTTCATAATCCATGGAAAGCAACAAGCCTCTCTCAGACTCCACTTTTCCACTGCCAAGCAACTATTTTTGGGTGTTGAGATTTCAACAAGCAGTCATCCATTAGTGAGTCAAAATTGAATCTGAGATGTTTAGTCTTATGTGACAGAACAACAATCATCATACATCATACCAAAAATACATAGAAAGTAACCATAACAGAAAGGAAATATTTTGTAGCAACACATAAAACAAAGATCTCATCAGAATACTTGACAAATATCAGTATATAATTATTTTGTTATACAAAACAAAAACTGATTATTTCTTCTTTTTTTTCCAATGTTAACACATGATAATTGGTGGTATTTTGGCAAAATGTGCATTTCAGGAGTTAACAGAAAATCAACTATCATCATAACATAAGTCACTGGACATTATTCATCTTTCCCCCAGCCCCTCCCACCCCCAACATTATGTCTTTATACATGATATTGCATGATAAAACTTATGATGAAGTCATTGACAATTCAATGACATTTCCATAATCAACAAACATCTGTTTGCTGCTAGAGATAGGAAAGGACTTTTCATTGACTCTGCGTACTATTCTTAGAATTCTTCATGTCTTTAGATGACTTTTCAATTTAGCTTTGAGGCGAATTCAGCTCCAAATTCAAAGTAAATATGAAATCATGTTCTGTTATTTATTCTATTCTAAATATCAAAATGACTCCCCCAAAGTAATCAATTAGGGGGTAAAAATCTTGAATATTCAGTGAAATTTAGGTCTCAAAGGTTCGACTTGAAACTGAATAGACCTCAAATCTGCAGTAAAACCCATCTAGTTTCAAGCTCAGTCAGAGTATGTAGTCTTCGGTACAAAAACTACAGTGTCACTACTTGTTTTGCTGGTTCTGCACCACATCTGAATTAATTAAAGAATTAAATCAAGAGTTCTTAGAGGCACCTGGAGTGGTACAAATATGTGCTCATCGGGGTAAAGATATCGTCAGTTCCTCGTTAAGGTATTTTTCAGTTCATCGTCAAGTCATCAGGAGCAGAGTACCCAGAGAGGAGACCAGACCGATGATCACACAGGTAATGATGCTCGGAAGCCTGATGGAAGCAGCTAGGCCTCTGGGCTTTTCGTTCTTATTTCCTTTGACACCATTTGCCGTTTTGTAAAATGTCCTGGACTCGTGCAAATACTCCCAAAAGAGAGGCGCACGCTTTAGGAGATATCTAAATCACAATATATTTATTCCCGCCTGCTTTATGCAAACTTTAGATATAAAAAATCCCCATGCTGACACCCCAGCATGTGCTCTGTTTTCTGAAATGATCATGTACATATCAAAAGCAAAAACACATTTCTTACAATACCAAATGGATGAGGTCTGTACATACGTTTCATTGACTTCTATCATCTTCTATCGCACAGTTATTTCAAGGTTAAAATGAAAGAAGCTTGTTCTGAAACGGGGCCGTCCATCTCACCCGCCCTGAGATGGTAGATGGGATAGATGTAGGCAAAGGGCACATTTTGAAACAAGGTCTGTGTCGTCAGATTCAGCTTAAGGGCTGTTTTCATATTGTCTTAAAGGCCCAGCTTGGAAAGCCAGAGTGGCGGTACTCGGTCCAGTCCAAGTCTGAAACTTTACAGACATTGAGATGCATCCAAACATGAAAGCATTGAAAAATAAGAACATAAACGAAAGGGTTTTATACAAGTGTGGATATTTCCGCAATGAGCCTTTAATACAGTACTGTATACACAGCTTCCTGAGAGTTAGCTAGCTACCATTCAAAAACATGCTGCACATCTAGCTATCTGCTCATGTACTGTATATGGTGAAAGGATGCACCAAACAATCCGTGTGGGACGGCCAACTGAGCCTTTGAATTTCAAAATTGATGTTTTGACACGTCTACGGCGAGCAGCAGGTCCCAAACAAAAAGCAACATGGGTTAGCGGTTACAAAAAATAAACAAATAATGCCGTTCATTCAACCTCCGACTGGGCCGCATTTTTCTTGTTGCCCGCCGATATCAGAGGCTCGTCGCTTGACCTGCTCGGCCAAATGGATCGCTCTTACTTCTCTGACTTTATGGTACGGCACGCGCCAACCATCCCCGTTTCTCATGCGGAAACAATTAATCATGTGCTTTCATTACACGACTGATGACATCGCCGTGATGGCTCATCCCGGGTTTGGTTCGGGGACAGTCAGCAGAGAACAT
This sequence comes from Mullus surmuletus, assembly GCA_903171835.1. Taxonomy (NCBI): domain Eukaryota; kingdom Metazoa; phylum Chordata; class Actinopteri; order Syngnathiformes; family Mullidae; genus Mullus; species Mullus surmuletus. The sequence goes on along the minus strand of CAESWR010000281.1, from coordinate 298,719 downwards.
CGCTCCGAGAGGAACAAGGGCTCCCCTCGGCGCGGGAATACAGCGGCCCGCTCCGCCGCACTGCGCTGTTGCACTTGCCAACGTGCCGCAGTCGCTGACGTCGTCACGATCCGCGCCATCGATGCTGACATATTAAACGTCTGTAGCCGACTCAGCAGAAAGGCGTGCTGTGCTCGTGGAGTCGGCGGTAAGTCACATAGCCTCGTAACGGCTGAAAATGCCCTTTTGGGTTTTTTTTTTGTTTTTTTTCTGGAATGCAGTTGTTCAGAATAGCATGTGTTCAAAACAGGACACTCGGCCTGCAGCGTCTCCTCGGTTATCACAAGCAAGCTTTCGAAGCCAGCCACTCGTAATCGGGTACTGTGAAACGTCTTATTGAAAGTAATTTGCTAGTGAGGCAGGCGATGATGATGTCGTATGACAGCGGGGAAGTGACGTCACGGGCGTTACAGTTGGCGCGAATCAATGCCAATATTGGCTTCGTCTCGAGTGCTACATCAAAGTACACTGTTGTTGGAGCTGCGATCTGCGTTGTATTGGCGGCTCGTCCCAACAACAAGGCTACATACAAACATGTCTTTAGCTATTCGTTTTTTTAGGACGGGAGCTACCATTGGCAGCACTGAGGTCATGTCCTTCTTTCGAGTTGTTTTTTTTGTTTTAAAGTGACCTCCGGAGAGAAGCTCGGTGAATTCTTAAAGGAGCAGTAGGCGTTTTTTTTGCTAAGTGAGAGTGACCTCTGCAGACCCGGGCGTTTAACCCGGGATACTGATCCATTTTAGTCTACTGAAATGTGAGTAAAGAGAGAAAAAGAAGTTTGGTTCAACCTGAATTTTATCATTGTGGCTGTCAGGACCCTCGCATAGATGCAAACAGCGAGCATCACACTGACCAAGTGACCTGAAGGGTCTCTCCCCTCTTCCTCTTTCAAATGTCAAATGTTTTTTTGACTCAAACATAACATTTTTCTGAAAAATTCCAAGCTAGCATTTAGCCTGGAGAGTGATACACACTTGTCACAGTGGATCCATGTATTTAAATTTAAACAGTGCTCATTGTAGGTTTAATTGACGTGATTTGTTTGTTAGTGAAAGTGGATGAATTTAGAAATCAACTATCACAAGGTCAGAAATAAAAGACATCGTCATGGTGAAGCAGTTTTCTTCTCTTTTTTTTTTTTTTTTTACTTTGATTCCATTTCGTAAGAATTTTGTCACTCCAACAGCTGCCTCGGGGGTTTCAGATAAAAAATATCAAAATGCTCTTGTCCGAGGCATCTCCCCGAAATATTTACGCTTTAAACTTCTCGTTGGGCTTGTGACCCCTGCGAGCTACGGCCCCGCTATCAAACATCGCATTAGATCTTCCCGACTCACGCTCAATGTTACAGGTGCAACGTTTTGTTCGAGCAGACCCATCCTCTTTAATGACTTTTGGGTGGGGGGGGGGGTATTCACGGCGAGCTACTATTCTTGTGACTACCACAAGCAGCGACGCTTGTTCAAAGAGGCAGATAAGTGACATCACCTTAAGACAATGCAGCACTTGTGGCTTCCCTCTGAGAGAAGGCCGGTTCATACAGCTGTATTCACACAGTCTTAAGACATCTGTAGAGTAAACTCGTTACTGTATGCTGGAACCTTAAATTGGAGTAAACTGCACACTAGAGAAAGGGTGTGAGTGACTGCTTTTACAAAAGTGTGATCATGGACAACAAAAAAAAAACACGCACGCACACACACACAAAAAAAAAGATTCTCGGTCTGACTTCGATATGTTCAGTTCGGGTTTTGAGATCTACAACAGAATAGAACACTCTGATACGGGCTCGATTTGAATCCACGTTGACGCGGGGAAAAGCCTCTTCCTTTGTGCGTCAAAAAAGCTGCGATCGCACTCGATTGCTTTGTTTCTCGGTGCTCTGCTTTTCCGCGGAATATCCAGCTCAGAATATCCAGCTCTTCCCTTTATTTCTAGTCGTACTAAATCAGTAGCGAGGAGTTGTATGAACACAAGTACTCTGATGATCTTCCAGCAAGAGGAACACTGAAACCGAGGGTAGAAATACTCAAATGCATTAGAGTCAGATGAGGTTTTGTTTGTCAGCAGTAATGTTATTTACATTGTTCACTATGTACAGTAGAGAATCTCCCAGAGATGTTAGGTTCTGTAAAGCTGCAATGGGGTACTCCTTTAATTTCCTCACATTTGAGTCCTTAGATGAAGAGCCATACAAGTCCGGAAGTGTTCTGGGTGGTCATGAATGCTGCTGTAAGTCTTGACTTGTTGCATCGGTCAGTTTAGTTTTTTTCCTGTGCAGGGGGAGGGGGTTGGGGATGGGGGTAAATCTCGAAAACAGAAGAGCCTCTCTGCTTTTATGAAGCTGGCGACGCTTACAAACACACAAACTCAAAATGGTTAAGTAGCAAGGTTTTAAATCAATCGTCAAAAAAAATGATGGACGGACATCATGGTTCTTCATCATAAGGATTACATTTCTCACACAAATCAAGACTTTAAATACAGTAAATCTCTTTTTTTTCATCATAAAGGTATTTGTTGAGAAAGTCGAGTTTTAAATGCACTGTACAATCTTGATAATTTTTTTTTTTTTCAAAATATAGTTTATCCCAGTGTGTGGTTGTTGTTGTTATTTAATCTTACAGAATCGTGTACACTTGGTGTCTGCATCGACATTAGGTGATATCCTGATCATCGGAGAGAAGAGAGGAAGAGAGGAGAAGTGAGGAAGAGATGACAGAAGAGAGGAGAAAAGAGGAGAAGAGAAGAAAAGAGTAGAGAAGAGAGAAGTTTTCCGGTGTGATTGCTGCCTTCAGTGGAGGCGCTGCACGCCGTACCTCGGCTCTCTTCTGTCCCGGACTTCAATCTGAAGAAAACAAGATGGACGACTCGTAATTTTAAACTCTTTCCTTCCACTGTGGCTATTATAACTACAAAGAGCTATGGCACAGAATTAACATGAGAAATACAATAAAACAGTAATTATCATACTTGGTACTTTTATCCAAATAGTGTTTTTCTATTGCGTATAGTTTAGGGGTGTCCTGATACAACGTTTTCACTTGCGATATGATGGGTTACATATCGGAGTGCTGTAGTGGAGTCTGGAATGGACTGCTTGTATCGGAGTGCTTATATCGGAGATTTGAGATGCCTGCTGAAATAATCCGATACTCCCTTTTTTTTGCTGATATCTATATAGGATCGGGACACCCCTACTATAGCTGCTAGCTTGAGAAGACACATTCTGAAAATGTCTCTCCTTCATGTCTTTCTATCTGTGGACATTATACATCCAAACATTGATTTTGCAAAATGAGAGGAGATGAACAGAAACAGTGTGTTTTGAAAAAGTTTGGTTGAGTTTTGTGCAGAGTTTTTCATTTGCGTGTCTGGAAATTGAGTTGATTTGGTCAGAACAACTGTCCCCGTAAATATTAAGACGGCCAGGCAGATTCTTGTCCACCATTTCATCATCCTACAGTGCAACAATGAGACAACCGAAAACTGAGAGCCTGAATCTACAGAACTCAGAGAATTCTCCAAGATGCTGTTTTAATGACAAATGATCCCAAACTTACTTTTTTGTTCTCATGGAAAGTGAATATTTTCATTACCGATCTGATGGAATTGTGGTATTTTAAGACCAAGACACTTAAACTTCTCTTTTTCCTCTCACACACTTTAGTTTTATCTTTTCAAAGATCAGATTCACTGCTAAATGGCTCTTTCATGGTCCAGGTATTCCTGTCACTCGCCGTTTCACGACTGCACCAGCTGGAGGATTGCTGATGACTACATCCTCACCCGTGCTCCTGTCAGCTAATGTGGCCAGACCTTGCTTTTTTCTTTTCTTTTAGTTTCTTTTTTCTTTTCCTCGGTAAAGCTGAAACTTTAATGAGGCTTTGTGAAGGGCATGCGTTTGAGGCGGTCCTCCAACATAATGAAAAGATGTAAAACAAAATTTAACTTACCCTTGATACAGCAAAATCTGCAAGGACAAAAAAAAAAAGAGCATAAAGTGCTGGACTGCACACGGTGAAGCGAGACCGGCAAAAGTGCATATTTGTGCAGAACAAGCTTATGTAAGTATGAGTTAAGCATTTAGGTCAACGTTTGCTGGTGAGAGACGGCATTCAGCAAGCTAACCGCCTCATTTGGTGGTTTTAACTCCACATTTCCACTGGAAATATTCTAGTGGTGTCAAAGGTTGCGTTAATATCAGCCCAATTGCTTCTTATTATCTGTTAGTGCCTCCTGTTTCACCTTTGTCGCTTCCGTAGACAACCATGCTTTTGGCAGCCGCAGACGCAAAGAGGCTAAAAGGGACGTCCAAGAAAGTCCGAGAGGCAAAAAGGAGGGACTTGGCACGGCTGATGAAGCAGTAGATGTATTAAATGTGTAAAATCACAGAGACTGTCACTGAGGTTAATCAGATAAGAACAGAAAGACATGCCCACGCTCTGGAATATCTCCAGTCACCATGGAAACCATCACAGAGATAGACCATCGGAGAACTGAGACATCTTATGTCACTATTCTCCTCTTTATCTCTCAGTCGCTTCCTCTCACTCCTCCTCTCTCCTTTACTCTATCTTGCTCTCTATCTGTCTGTCTGTCTGTCTGTCTCTCTGTCTGTTGTTATAGATCTCTGTCTCTCTCCCTACCTTTTCTGTTTTTTGTTCTTCTCGCAGTGTCTGTAGCCAAACATTTAATTCTTATGTAAGGAGACTTTTTATTGTTTTACATTACATTATCGCTCACTCTCGTCCCTCCACTGCCGCCCTTCTCCTTCTCCCTTCTCCTTTCATACAGCTAAAACAATGTGATTCAACTATCCTGATGCAACATCATGCAAACTGTCAGAAACACTCAGGGGAGGGTGGTGGGGGGTTGGGGGGCTCTCTTCCACTCCCGAACATGGCACTGAAAAAGCAATATGGCAAGTTACTAAGGCAAGGTTGATGTGGAGCTAGTTTTTTTAAAAACTGCACAAAATGGGATTTTGTTAATAGCCAAAAATGACAACGAAAAATATATTTTCAAAGACAATTGACTACCCTCCCCCCTTGAAAGTACTGAATCATGAAAGGAGGGCAGTCGCGATATACTGCTATTGACAGTAATCGTGGTGGGTAGTGAAGACAGCTCAAAAAATCATTGGCTGCTCACTGCCCTCCCAAGAGGACTCTTGGGAGGGCAGTGAGCAGCCAATGATGACTGCCACCTCCCACTACCTTAGCAGAGCAAACAAAATCATCAAGGACCCCTTGCATCCTGGTCACCACCTGTTTCAACCGCTGCCCTCTGGCAGGCGCTACGGGACCACCAAGGTACGCACTTCCAGACTAAGAGAGTTTTTTCCCCGTGGCCATTAGTACTCTGAACTCTAGTAAGCGGTGACCAATCCCAGCCTACTCCCTTATATCATATCATCCACACAATTACATGCCATATCAGTCTCACCTGAGATCTTTATACCTGTGTAATATATTTATTTTATATATGTTCATTTATCTTTTTTTTAACACATATACAACACCATTTTATATATTCATTCTAAAACAGCACTGCTTGCACTTATTAATATTGTTTTCTGTTGTGTTGTCTTGTCTTTGTTTCAATTTTGCTGTCTTGCTGTTTCTGTTTTTTTTTCTGTTTTCTTTTCTTTTTTTATTATGCACCAAGTGCAGTTGCACCTCCAATTTCGTTGTTGCTCTACCACAGTGACAATAAAGACTTGAATTCTATTCTATAAGAAAATTGAATTAAAAATGATAATATCATGTAAATGATCCAGTATCACTTGAACACAGCCTACTTTTTGTATGCAGTTGTACAGTTACTGTTTTCATATTGTCTTTATTCCACCTTAGACAGGTATTTTGATTGTAATTAATCTGCCAAAAGAGGAAAAAAAAATATTAAGTTAAAGATCAATTTCTTTGACTGTACCATTATTATTTAAATTTTTGTTACTATGGTTATAATATCGTTATTGTGACACTTGTGACAGCCCTACATGAAACTATTCTCTCTTAATGTCCTTCACATTTTATCTACATGTATCACTGCATGAATTACTTCAATCTGATCAAAGAGAAAGAAGATCCATCTAGACAGGGTGCTGGGTGCTAAGCTCCTCCTCCAAAATGCAACTGTCCAATCATAGCAAGAGCAAAAATGATAAATAGTGTGAGTGAGCCTTTTCGTACCTTTATTGTCTGTCTGCAGGTCGTCTAGATAGAAGTCCGTCTGACGGTTGCCCAGGACAAAGGCCAAGAAGGAGAGTATGAGGGCATCCAGGATGCCCATGATGGCCAGCATGTAGGCCCAGCGCACGGAGCAGTCGCCCAGGGAGTATTTCCCCGCCTGCTCCCCGCACATGTCCCGGATCACCTCAGCGTCCCACCCATCAGGGAAGATCATGCAACCCAGCACCAGGCAAACTCCTGCAGGAGAACATGGAGCAAGAAGGGTCAGAATTTGGACAAAATTGGCTTGTGTGTGAGGAGAGCCCTTCTCTCGGCACCTCGTATGGCAGCCTCCACCGTCACCAGCTATGCGTACTTACATGGATACAAATAATCGGAATAAAGGCATAATCAGATTAGAAATGCTTCATGTAAACACATCAAATGGAAAATTCTTCTCTTATATGGCTCGTCAGCCTTTTCTTGTGACAACATTTTGCATGTCAAAGTGGTTCATTCTGAATAAATGGTCACGCACATCATGTAGCGCTCATGTAAAGTAAGTTTGATCAGAATTATTTTAGTCAGATTGAAGAAATAACAACAATAACAATAATAAATCAGATTGAAGAAGTAACAGCCTAGATACCATATAATCTACACATGACAAAAGATCAATTAAAAATAGCAACAAGAACACATTACTGCTTAATGGTTAAAGCTTCACATTTAATGATTCTGCACCCACACTGAGGTCCACAAATAGTTCCTGTGAGACTGCGCCAATCATTTGCTCGGAGCGGGTGAATATTTACGAAGTTGGTCAGGCCGCTTTACACCAAAGGACACCAAATAGTGCAGAGAGGCTTCAGATCTCACACTCTCAGTTTTCTTCCCTCCAGTGTGCATAGGTTAG
>CAESWR010000281.1:250491-266634 GCA_903171835.1 Mullus surmuletus | reverse complement strand
GGGAAAACGCTCACCTGCGTGCTCTGTGTCAGTTAAAATAATCCCATTATAGCCACTGGCCCGTAACTGTTTCAAAGATAATGTCGCGTCGCTGCCAGCAGGTACACTTCTAATCCTCGGATGGGGTTTTTGGATGTCTGTCTGTTGTGGTTTATTCCCGTGATTGGTGGCTTGCTGGTTTTTGCTGAATGGTTGACTGCCCCGTGCACTGGCTGGCTGGCTGGCTGGCTGGCAGACTGGCAGAGCGGGAACAACTCAGTCAGGGCTTTGCACACTGTCAGCCCGCCCGCCCGCCCGCCTGGACGTGGCGCTAACTGTCTCTCCAATCCACTCCTGAATAATGAATGGATTTTGCTCCCGTGTAGCCCCCCCCCCGAGATCAGCCGGTCTTGAGATGGCAAGACACCTCGACATCCCATAGCCAGTCAGGGGGTGATGGAGGTGAAGGGGGGGGGGACTCAGATGGACAAATAGAGGAGAGATTTTATTCAAAATTCGATACAGCTGTAACCGAATGCAGAAATGTGGCCTTTACCCCTCCATTATTTTCCATTTCATACTTAAATACACATCCTTTCCACGGCCACCTGTTCACGATCAGGCATGGTATGATCTTCAAGATAAGATCACAGCTGTGGATTCACAGCACCCAACAAAAACGTTTAAAGGTAGAGCTGTCTCGCCTACGTTTTGGATCGTAGCATCTGTAGCTTAATGCAAGTCGCGCTTCTCGTGCCACATTTTGGCTCATTGCTTTAGAAGTCGTGAGGAAAAAATGCTCCTTCCAAGAATTCATCTGACCAAGATGCTTAAATGTGTTGCTATACTCTCAACACATTTTCACAGTTTCCAAATGAGATGAAATCTTGTCCACAATTTGACGACTAATATGGTAGAAACCGCTATAGTAGCCATACAAATCTGCCATTTTAGAATAGTCCTGATATGCCACATATCACAAACTCAGTTTTTAACCTACGTTACAGTAACAATAGCAAATTCTCCATAATCCTCACCGAAACTATTAATCATAGATGATGAACAATTGTTCACCTGTTTTTTCAACTGCCATTTTATTTTAATCCACTTGCAATGAATGGAAAGTGTCCCTGCATTGTGGGAAGAAAAATCCTCAGAGCATAATTAAAGAAACAGTTTAAAGAGCTTTTAAAATCTGCCTGTGACCTAACTTTGGGGTTTAGCTGAGTTAAAAAAAAAACAACATTTGGGTGAGAGGGAAAAGAGAATGAGATGGGATTTAATTCACTATTAATTCAAATTACACATTAATTCACTATGCAAAAATGAATGCAAATATGGCTGAAAAGATTCATTCTTACCTGCTCTCTTTCTTTTTCCACAGGAATCTACTGGATGTTGATACGTTCTCCAAATCAGACCCCGGTATGCACATATTTCTTAATCTCTCTTTAATCTAGGTGCTAATCACTGTTTACAATTGAGAAAGATGCCAGTGGTATTCTGTTCAATTCTTATTTTTTTATGAATGTTTTGTAGAAAACAGCTAAATTTCCCTTGCACTGCTAACAATGCTGCCCGGTGTCGGCACTGGTAAATAAGCCAGAAGGTCACAGCTATCAGCGTGTGACAACACGGCTGACACCGTGGTGGAGTGGGGGGGGGCTGTAGTGGAGAATAAAATCCAAGGACAGAAAGGACACAAGTGAGGAGAACCAAGAAGTCAGTGTTGAAGAAAGGTCAAGAGAGCGTCGCTATGGGGGCTGGTGGAAAACCGACAGGTGAAAGAATTATGGAGGACAGAAGAATGAAAATGTCACGCCTGCAAAACGGCATTGGGGTTTAAAAGCCTGCATGTGAATTGTGTCTGGTGTGTGAGAGGAAGTATGTCTGACATTAGCCAGCTGATACCAGTAAATTTGGGCTATTTAAAGTTCACCTTCTATGGGGTATTTGACAAAATTTCATTTAGTTGCCAGAGTCCCAAAAAATTATTTTAAAAGTTTTACCCGGTAATTCAGCTTTGGTACTTAATTTCAGCCAGTCTAAAAGTGGCTCTAGTGAGCTCTCCTAAGAACGGGCTGTTTCTGTGCCTGTACCTTTAAATGTCAGTGAGCTGTGTCTGGCCACGCCCATTCCACGCTCCTATTGGGCTGGGGATGTGGCTTTCGCTGGTGTACGTTCTTAACGTACAATACGCTGTTTTTTACGGCAGAAACGCCGTTGTTCAACCGTACCTAATTGAACCAGAATCAGACACAGAAGTAGAGGTTCCCATTACGGAACATGTTCAGATTCTGCGGCTGCAGCAGGACGTTTCAGAATGGTTGGTTAATTTTTGAAATCTCTTATTTTGTTCACGTGTTGTTTCAGTTACTACCATTTAGCTAACAGTAAGGCTCATCCTACCTGGGGGCCTGGTGGACAGCAGCCTCCACTACAGCCGGGGGGAGTGGACAGTGACTTCCACCTCACAAGTTTCCAACTCTCAGATCCGCTCATTTCAGCACACAGTGGGCAAAAAATGGAGAAAGCAATAAATGACGTGATAAAATGTTTTCATTTTTAGACCTCATGCTCATGCCACGGGGACACATGAATTTGGCTCGGATGGTGACCTTTAGGGCAAATACACCTCATCCTTTTTCTATGAATTTACTTGATGAATTTTCTTTGAATCACCTATTGTCACTGAAAAATGTGTTGCCTGATGATAATTTTTGCCTTTGAAGCCCATTGGTAAACGTAGGCAAAGGAAACCACTTGTGACTGGTAAATAATGATTCCAATACACAAACAGGTAACTTAGAACAGTTACGTGTATAAAAAATAGTGAATAAAAAGCTATTTCAAACAGTCGTTTATTAGAAGTGTGAGTGTTTTTAGTCAAATATGCACGCCAGCCTGGGAGTAAATGCACATGGTGTTGTAAACACTACAACAAACATTATATGCGAAGATAGCAGCTTTAGGTTCCGTCTCCGAACACTGCCACAGCCTGTGTTTTATTGGGAGCATAACCACAATAAGACGGCGTGCATTTTTCTCTCCAGAAAAAAAGAAAGAAAAGAAAACAATGCCATAGAGCCATGTGAAGAAAATTACAGGAAGCTCATCATTGCTGCACGGGGGAATCTAAACGGCTGAGTTACCAGTTTTAGGTGTTTATCTCCCCCTCTCCCTTGACGTCAAAGCTTTGCCTTTTCCAGCTAAACACGCCCGGCGACGAGGCACTTTCAGGGGTCCCTGGGGGCCCGACCAGACAAATGCTACCTCAGATGGGGCCAGACAGTCGGCTCTTAAATGAAGTACACAAATCACAGCTGGAGAGCACAGCTGTCCGACTCTTTACTCAGACCCCGTGTGACGGCGTGCGCTAGCGTCCGTGACTGGCTGCAGATGCGAATGCGGGCCGAGCGGCCGCTGGGCACCGGACGACGCGGGGAGCAAGAAGTGGTGCGTGAGCGATTGCTTCTGTCCATGCTGAGGCTGTGGCGGCGGCGGCGGCGGCGGCAGATGTGGTTAACCCTGCTCTGAGCGGCTCTGGGTCAGACACCTCTAAAGAAAATAGACAATGCTGACAAGAAAACAAGGGGATTCAAGGTCTAGAGCTTGTATGTGCATCGCCCACAGTTCAAGGTGGAATGCTCTGTGACATTGTTGTTTTTTGGTTGTCAAGAACGTTGCAAAGAGGTGGAAATTTGTTGTTGAATTTCCCAAAAGCTAAACTTATTTAGCTAAACATGTTTGCATGTAACAAATATTGATGCCTGTATTCATGGCAGTTAGACTGTTAGGCAAAATTCTCCCCAGTTCCCGGAAAATTAATTTATAATGTCATTTGAAAATATTGCACGTTTGAACGCATGTCTGCTTGTAACAAAGCAAAATGTTTCATATTTATACATGGATGTGACCAGGTCAATGCAGTTTCTGTACATTTTTGAAAAATTCCATGAAAATTCCTGTTAATTCCCAAAAATTCCCATGGAAAGTTTCCAACTTTGATAAAAACCCTTTAGTTGTTGATTATTAGGGCAAAACAGAAGCAAATAAATGTACACAAATGCTCATTGCAAGCAGAGGCTTTGTCTGTCGCACATGTTCTTCCAGCCTGCGTGGCTCAGCCTTGACCTATAGCTGATGTTATGAATGTGAGGAAGACGAGGGAGATGGTGGTGGACTTCAGGAGGAACAAGCCCCTGCCGTCCCCAGTCAGCATCAGTGGGACAGATGTGGATATTGTACAATCATACAAGTATCTGGGTGTCACACTTGATCACAAACTGGACTGGTCCACCAACACAGAGGCCACCTGCAGAAAGGGCATGAGTCGGCTCTACTTCCTGAGAAGGCTCAGGTCCTTTCATGTCTGCAACAAGATGCTGCAGATGTTTTATCAGTCTGTTGTGGCGAGCACCATCTTCTTTGCTGTGGTGTCCTGGGGTGCGGGCATCAAGGCAAAGGATGCCAACAGACTGAACAAACTGATCAGAAAGGCAGAATCTGTTGTTGGATCCAAACTGGGCACCCTGGAGGAGGTGGTGGAGGGCATTATTCTGACAAAACTGCTGGCAATCATGGCCAATTCCTCTCAACCCTTCCACAATACACTGGACAATCTGAGGAGCAGCTTTAGCAACAGACTCATTCAACCCCACTGCTCCAAGGAACGTTACAGGAAATCATTCCTACCCACAGTAATCAGACTGTACAATTCATCTACCTCTGTCAGAGCCATGTTCACACACTCAACTAATTCTACCTGCCACCATCCGCAGTAAACATAACATAGTATTTATTTGACTTTACCACCTCTACATTACATTGACTTTCACTTAATGGCACACTGTATGTACATGTACATAGTCACAGTAATTATTCTATTTAAGGCATGTGTATATATTGTTTACATCCTGTTTTATTTTATTTTCCTTCTCTTCTTTTTTTCTTTTTTATTCAGTATTTTATTTGTTTTATTGTCATTCGTATTATACCCGACTGCTGCTATGACAATATAATTTCCCTTCGGGGATTAATAAAGTACTCTATCTATCTATCTATCTGCGGCAGATTGTATTGCTGCTTGTAGCTTATTCGGTCTTGTGCGATGTGTGGTCAGAGAGAGCAAGAGAGACACCCTGAATGCTATGTTTGATGGATACTCCACTTTCTTCTACCGTCCAGACAAACCCCTAGCAAATTTCAATTTGCTCTGTAGATGCTGCTGAGTGCCAACCGTCGGAGCTTGTTAACAACTTCGGGAAATCCTGACTCACCAATCCCATCGCTCTATGTCTCTGATTGGGCAGAACCGTACCTTTGCTTTGTGTTTTAAAAAAGAAATGAACGGGAGACTGCACAGAAATCTCTCATTTGCGAGACAATATGGTTGCTGTTTTGCCGACTGGACACTTCACCCCGTTCATTGCTCTGATTGGCTGTGGTTCTATCAAAGTGGGTGCAGCGGTATTTTGAAATGCATTCGTTGGTGGGAGGGTCCATTGATCTTTGCCAGACCTTACCTCTTTCTCAATATGGATTTAGATTTAACTAACTTGAATCTAACTTTATCCCTACCTGACAAGGTAATGATATCTTTTAAGTTCATCTTTCTGACACTGTTTTGATCTTTGAATATCCGCATGTGCATTTATTAAGAGATCCCAAGACCCAAAGAGCAAAGACCGAACCATCAATTTGAGGAGGTGTTTCACATTGTGAATTTCTGGCACCACCAATTTAGTGGTCAGTGGACTGTTGCTTACAGAACCTCTCAATCTTCCGCTTTGAAGCTTCCCGAACCACTCAAAATCTCAGCTTTTGTTGTGTCGCATCGCCGCAACATCAGCCCTTTTGAATGTTGCGAAATCTCAGAAACAATCTCAAGGCACATCACCCTCCCCTCCCCCTCACCTTTCAACTATATCTCGCAGTCTTCATCTTTGAGTCTCCAAGGCTTAACGATAAGAAATGGTATATTTTAAAAAAAAAAAACATATTTAATCTGCACGTGTGTCTGCAAAAATCTGCGGGAAAAGGAGAGAGAGAGGGAAAGTGGGCGCTGAAGAAGTACAGCCGTGTCGGTGAAAATGCGGCTTGTCAAAAGGCCTCCGAGGTCTCCTGCGGATGTGATGATGAGAGGGCATATTATCGCGCGCGGATCAAAGTTACCGGTGTCACAACTCCAGAGCAGGGGACCACGGGGAGAGATGATAGCACGGATGTGAAACATGGAAATGCACCGCTCACTCTCGCTGTCACACTCACACACACACTCACGCACGCACACACACACACACACACACACACACACACACACACGCACACACATACATGGAGCCGAGAAAATTTGAGCTGGAGCGCAAAAGGCATCTGCGCTTTGATGGCACTTCATATCAGATGATGCTTCATGATAGTCCCGTCACTCGTGTTTCAGCACAGTATCATATCAGTATTTTGTGCACCTGAGATAGGCAGAGCTTTGGCACCGATGCGATTTGTCCTCCAGTGGGCGGTGGGCTGCTCTCCTCTAGGAAGCAGTCGTTGACCTTGCTTGAAGCTCTGAGCACAAATGGCGTTTGCGTGTCTGAAAAACCCTGCCGAGATACCAAAACAAGCCCCCCCCCCGGCCTAATTTATTGATGACTCAGCCATTGTCCTTGGGGATGTTGTATCGCGCCGTCTGGCTATTGCGTAAATTAAATTTGAGTTTGTGATACTCCAACAAGCAAATGCTTGAGGCCCCCCCACACATGGAGGATGCGCCGCTCAGCTTTGCAATCAATGCGGCTTCCCATCTGCAGCCGCTGGTTTGGATGTGGGGTGGGGGGAGGGGGTTGGGGGGATCAGATGGACTCCAATAAATCGGAGCATGTAGGAAAACATAAGTAATGCCACGAAGCGATGTTAGCATGTGTGGGATGCACTTGCACATATGCGAGTGGGTGACACACACATTCGCGCCGATGATTAATGCTGCTCTGTTGGGTGGAAGTTGTTGGGTTTTAATACACCTGGGGTGGAAAACCTGTAGCTCGCTGCAGACAATGGAGGGTGTACAAAGATGTGAAAAAAGCATTTTATTGTCTTTGTTAGGCTTCAAGGATGCAGCGCCCGTTATATTACAATAATTAAAGACTGTACTGTTTACACCGCCAAGCAGTCTCCAAGGAGCTGCAGTGTTCGTCGCACATCACAGTCGTGGCCACCTGTCCTGCCACAGTCTGTGTTTGCCATCACAGATCCTTTTGGTTGGTATCGCCTCCGTCGAAACGCGAAAAATCTTTGAAGTGGCAGTGATCGAAATCTTTGCAATTGGAGCAGCATGTGTAACACGTAAAACAAGCTTTTTTTTTTATTGCAAATGCTGCTTCATGTCTTCTGAGTTCTAACTCCTACGGATGTGATATACTATGAAATATGAAATATTCCACATTCTGTACAGACACACACACACAAAACCCTCAAGATATTTGGATTTACATGAGGGAGGAAACGCTCAGTTACCTTCAAACGCACATTTCATTCAAGACTTGCAGGTTCTATAGAAAGATAACATATATTTGCCTTGCAACACTCTGAAGGGAATGTTTTGGGAAAAGTCGAAGATAGTTGTGGCAAACATGACAGCCCAAGTTGTCTTGTTTGTGTCGCATTTCAAACCGCTAAAAGCAGTGACAGTCAGACAGCCCGAGGAACACCAAATGGGCACAGTTGAGGATTTATTTATTTAGTCCTCTTGTGTGATACTTGATTACATCTTAAAACTGCCTTTGACTTGACTAACTGCAGCCCTGTGGAACAATAATCAAACCAATCAATCACTTGTTGATTTTGCCGTCATATCTTGTTCCAACCCCGAAGTTATGTAAGCCATTTTGGAGCTCGTGCGTGCTGTGTACCACTTTGAGCTGTCAGTCAGCGTGTTTCAGACGAGGTGTTAGTTTTTATTTAAATGATAGCAGTTCAGTTCCAGACGTGACGCTCTGCTGTGCTGGCAGGCAGCAGGGTACCTGGGTGGACCCTCCGCCGCTCGTATTTCGCTCCCATCTGCTCGAAACATATTCCAGGCGTGCGTGACCTCGGCCACCTTCACCGCCCCGAGAGGGATGCAGGCGGCTTTCATGAATTTCCCCAAGTGGGAAAAACTTCATTTGAACCACGGTGGCTGTAAAGAATAGAAATCCCTGAAGAGATTGTGGGAGAAAAAAAATCTGCCATTTGCAGAGAGACAAACACATCTTTTTATGATATATTCTTTGACCCCAGATAAAAATAATGAAATTCATGAAATACTTTTATTCTCATTTCAAAATGGTCACTCCTTCGTCCTGCCTTCAGTACAGCTTTCCTCTGCCTCTCAGTCGACCCGTCTACCCTTCAAAAAGCATAATTTATGCTCTAATTTGATAAGATGTGTGGCTTCATTTTAAAAAGATTTCAGAAAGCCCAGATAACACCGGATCATTAAAAACGTCGAAAGGGTCAGGCACTTTGGAAATCGCTTCATTTTCTCATTGTCTTGCTCCCAGAAACCGCGCACTCCTTACAAGATTCATCCGTCTCTCTTTTCTATCCAGCAGCATCTAAACCGCTCAAGCTCCCATATGAAACATCCCACTTCTCTTATGTAACATCATTTGCCGGTGGAGTACTGACAGTTTTTCTCCGACATACATGGATGTCTCACTGCGTTAGAATGTTTAGGAGAGGCAGCCTCTCTGCTCTCCTCCAGTGTTTCAAAAGTGATTTCATAGCATCTCAAATGACAAATGACACCTATCTCATCAGTTACATTCCACAGTCAGTCATCGCGCTTATTTCGACTTCATACACGGTTAGATACTTCCTGTGCGTTTGTTCTATCTGCTTTAGAATTCTGACTCATCAGCAGGTAGGAGTTAATGTTTTGTCATCGACAGACGATTTAAGTTCTTTCTTTTTTCTTGTCCTTCCTGTTCTGAGTATCATTTTGGTTATAAAATCAGATTGACAGGCAACATGTGGACTCTCTATCACCAGTATATGAGCTAGAGGCAGAGTTTCTATTGATGCACGAGATGACAGGGAGTGAAATTAAGCGGTCAAGAAACGTAATTTCAACTTCAAAACATTTCTCTCATCCGCTGCCGACACATTATGTTGACAAGTTCCACTTCCCTGGGCAGGTCAATTATAATTCAATAAAGGCTCAGTGGCAGAGGTGAATGAAGGCGAGGCCTGAGTCATGTCGTTTAAAAAAAAAAAAGGTCATTGGTCTTTAATTACCCCTGTGGACTCCTAATGAGATCTGAGGAGAGAGAGAAGCGAGCGATGGGGCCCTTGTTGATTCAGCCGTCCCACCGCACACCCACTGCATCTACCAGTCACATTCATTTTGAAAAGCAATTTTTAAAAGACGCATCACAGCGTGTCCACATGGGAATAACAACAAAGAGCTTTGCTGCTATTATGTGATGAATGTTAGGATTTATGAGGCAGAGTGCTAAAAAGATTCCTGAACATTCACAGTCTGAACGTGTTATTATGCTGAGAAACACAGCCGACACACAGCTCTGGAAATATTACACCCATGGCACTGGCAACAAAGACACACATTAATTAGTCATCTTTTGCAAAGAGAATGATGACTTTTATATCAATTCACATATATTTTTCACTGTAGCATTTGACGGCTACCCCTTCCCACTTTTATCATACATGGTATATCATATTGGAGCATATTTTATTTTGGTTATTTTGTATTTATATGGATTTTATTTTGAAGAGTCTGCGCAATCTTGGACATGGCTGAAATGGGTCTGTGCATCGCCATACTGGATGTCTCATTCATGGCTACTTTGTGCTTCCACTAAGACCCTATGAGAAATCCAAATCAAATTATGGCTGTGCTCCAATTGTCATTTGGCTATTTGTACGTAGAGAATAAAATCAAAACTATGGAAAACAAACTTGTCGTTTTTCAATTATTTTATTATTGAAAATGGAATGAATGAATACACGGACCCTGGTTAGATTAAATTAAATTAAATTCAGTTCATTTTAATTCAACTTTATATCATACAAGACACAATGTAAGATGGAAGTAAACAGATACCAAACGGCATTTTGCTACTTCAGTACCTGTTAAATATGCACTGACAATAACAATAAATGTAAGAGGCACCACTCCACTACTATTGGTACAGTTGCCATGTCACGTACAAATGTTCATTCAGTGACCTCATACTAAATATCACCTCTATGTGTCTGCTTATATGAGAAAATCACATTGTCATTGCACAGGCGAGAGTCCATGTGTCTAAAAAACTACCTGGAATGCCGCAAATGTGAAATGCATGCTTGCGAATGGGAGTCGACTGGGTAGTGAATTTCCTGAAAAAGGCTGATGTGGGGGAGGAGGTCCCCGTGGCGTAACAGTTGTTTTATGTGAGTGAGAACTGTCTGAATTATCGGTTGAATCTTCCAGTTCCACTCAGCTCTCTTATCTCAGCGTGGGTGTCACCGTCATATTCAGTCACAGCAGGACGTTCAACGCGCACCACCTGCCCGGCACCAAAATATACCCAGGTAGAGTAAGTGGCAAGCAGGGAACACAGTAGATTGTCAAAATCTGAGAGAAAATGAATACTGACGTCTGCTTGGTGTGAAAGCTACAGTAGTCTTTCACACCTTCCTCCCAAAATGAGCTTTCTGAAATTGTGCAGCATTTACAGCTTGTTGGCTCTTGCGTCGTACTGTTGCTATGTCCCCCCCGTGGTTTTTAAACTCACAAGAAGGCAGTGTTT
The DNA here is from genome assembly GCA_903171835.1 of Mullus surmuletus. Taxonomy (NCBI): domain Eukaryota; kingdom Metazoa; phylum Chordata; class Actinopteri; order Syngnathiformes; family Mullidae; genus Mullus; species Mullus surmuletus. The sequence continues at coordinate 255,865 of CAESWR010000281.1, read as the reverse complement.
CCACAATAAACCCGTGCAATCGGAGCGGGGAACCTCTGCCCCCCCCCGCTGTGCAGTCATCCCCGCTCAAGGACTGTATTCCGAAAAAGGTTCTGGCAGCCGATGACTAGATTAGCTAGGATGTATTCCCTCCACGGCCTCACCTAAACGGCGCTGTGTGTGGTGTGTATGCGAGGGATTTCGTACGGCTAAGCCTCTGCCTCACCCGCCTTCTTACCTTTCTCTGTCACTATTCCGTGGTCAGAGCAATCCTTTCTCTTCCCTCTCCTCTGCCACTCTCCCTCCCCCCATCACCCCCACCGCACCTCTTTGTGAGCTGAGCTGAGAGGACCTTGGCCGCACAAATATGATAGCACCCTCTGCAAATCTAGAGGCTAAAGGCGGGTACACACTACAGGATAATCATGCCGATTTTTGTCCCGATCTGCCCCATTCGATCAAATCCAGCAAAGGCCCGATTGTCTGATATTCGCTATTGACATCCTGTCTGATTTTCCAGTGGAGTGGGGTGTGTGAAGAGTGATTTTGTCCGGTCCGATGCGCTCGGAAGACCTTGGAAGGAGAGATCGTAAATAAAAAACATGTTTAATATTTGTGACTAGAAATCCTGTTGTGTGTGGGGTCTTCCAAGAGGAGCCGAGCATGCAGTGTGTAATGTCATGGGTACCGGACCACCAGCCAATCAGGACGCGAGCGTGGTCAGCTGACTGATGGAAGGGAAAGTAAAAACAATGTCCAACTCATCTCCAGTTTTTGCCTTGATTTTTGTTGCATTCATCAAAGGTGCTCTGTAGAATATTTCATAACTTAATATAGCATCAAGCAGCAGAATTTTGCCGATTAAACGCCGATTATTTTCATTAAACATTACATGGTGTCCTAGCGCCAGTTATTTAGATGGAGAACCAACTCTCCACAGCAACGTCATCACACTGCAGAGTGAGAACAGCTACTACGAGCGGATTGCCTTTGGACTAAAAACGTCCGATGTTTGACCAAAATCAACTAATAAACGCCAACATTTCCCCTTTATTTTTCACTGTGGCTGCTCCGCGTGTCCTGTCGGAGCTTCCTACCATTTGGTGAGTTTCACTTTGGTTATATAAATGTTAGCAAAATGGAACACTACGAAAGTGGGGAATGCAGCGGATGCTGGTGCTGTGTAGCTCAGCGATTGGCGGACAGAGACTCTCCCAAGTCTGTTCCATCCCCAAAAAGCCATGTTCCATTAACAATACAAGTTCTAATAAAGAGAGACTGAAGTCAAGAGTCAACATTGGTTTGGCAATGAGACCCCTACCAGTTGCTAAAGCTTAAGACAAATGTGGAATTTAAAGTGAGTGGAGAGGTCTGCCCCTGTGTTTTTGGTCTGAAATGTTGGTTCGCACAGCAACATCTAGTGGTAAAATATTATACAGTATAGCCTCTGTGAGAGAGTACATTCCACTTACACAATAATAGAATTAATTTGAAATGGCTAAATCGGATATAAAACAGAAGCGAGAGCATGGCCACTGTCCCTCTCCAGCAGTACTGCAGCGATCTCTCTGAGCTACATGTCCGCATGAGCGCTTAATATGATTTTGGCTCATGTCCTATTCATTCATTGCCTGGGTCACCTGGGTAACTGTCCAGCAGGCCAGACTATCATCAAGACTCGTAGTTGGGAGTATTGTCGGGAGAGAGACGACGAATTGCCTCGTGATTTGTCCGCTTGGCGACACACCAGATGGGCTCTTTTCCTTTCTCGGTCACTTTCCATGAAGCAGGTAATCCGTCAGGGTCTCCGGGCCGACACTGATGCCGCCTCGACGCGGATTAGTCTGATCTCAGTGTCGCAACGTGGTGCTGTTACGCTGCAACCTTGGGGAGGCATCAAGGTCCCCTGGCTTTGATCTCAGATAAGGAGCCTCACATCGCTTTCTGCTTCTTAAACATCATTATTCGAGTTGGCGACACGGCGGGATAAAAGCAGATTGAATCCCAGGAGTGTGCTTGTCTTTACTGTTGTGCTTGTCTTCACTGTTGAAGACATCTGTTCTTCGAACTGATGAAATTGTGATACTCAATTTTACAAAAACCTATTTGAACAGCATCATGGCTAACAATGCCCAGAAGGTCCCCTGCCTTCTGCTCCTCCTCTACTATCTCCCCTCTGTTAATTGGTCATTAGGCGGGAAAATGTGGTTTTAATCGTCTGCTGGTCCAGACAGTCTGAAGTTCATTAGAGGTAGCGTTAATGTCCAAACTTCACAAGAACAGGCGGCGGGCGCCGGAGCCCAGCTACACCAAAAGCAACACACCCGACCAATTATGAGGGCGTCCCATAAGAGCCGTCAGCCAGTGTTGTTTGTTTGCTTTGTGTTAAATCCTTGCACGGCCAAATGACGGGTTTGTTGGTTATAATTGGACTGTCCTTGCTTTATTACATATTTATACAGCAATGCTCGAAGCGGCCCCTCTCAAAAGAAAATATTTGACGTTTACCGATTTTAGTCAAAGAGCGCTAAGGAGAGAATCCAAGATATAATTATATTGGATTGTTTAGCATTCATCTTAATTATTCAGATCAGTGTAGTGGCATGTTAGTATTTGTTTCTACTGTACAGAGTAGACTTATAGAATATTTATATAATTTATGGGAAAGAAAATATGAGAGATTGTGTAAATGGAATCCCATCCTTGGAAAGTTGTTTGGTCTTTATTTAACCCTTAAGAGTTCCTGGAGACGTTTTTTTTTTTGCAGAAGTCTTGATTAACAAGACTGACTTATTTAAAGTTGGAAAAAATATTTATATATGCTATTTTTACAGCAGTCTTTTGTAAGGAGGTGCTTTTTGTCCCTAGTAACTAATGAGACAGTTTGCTATAAAAAATCTGTCACTGTAGATAAAAATAAGATATGCCAAAAAATGTTATGTTGCTGCTAATTTGAGGCTCTAATAATGATGATAATTAAATCCCTCTTGAATTGCATTTTATGAAAATTATTTGAGTTTTTGAATGTTTAAAAAAAAAAATACTGTGGAGTTATGTAAATGAACTGGCATTTAGAGGGTTAACCCTCCACAAATAATTAATGTATGTTTCAGGCTGAAGTTGAAAAGACTGCCTGATAGTAGTTACTTATTTTTACAGCAGTTTTAGGGAAGGGACATTTTCATTCCGAGGGACCATTGAGAACGTATTTTTTAAGGAACGCTTAAAGGTCCCATATTATACATTTTTTCAACTACTTCATATAGTCGTCAGAGGTCCAACAGCATGGTATTCAAAGTGTATTACCCCAAATTCAGCCTTGGTCCCGAATTTCAGCCAGTCTAAACGTCACTCTCGCGAGCTCTACTGAGAACGGGCTGTATCTGTGTCTGTACCTTTAAATCCTCATTAGTGGTGTCTGGCCACGCCCACTCCACGCTTCTCTCAGGGAGAGCATGCGGCTCTTGCTGGCAATACCATTTGCTAATGATACGGTGGATTTATGGCGATGGTTATAACTGCAGCCTTTATCAGCTCAACTTTTTCAGCCATGTACAACACCTCTCAATAAACAAACCAACCAACCAACAAACAAGGTACACCAGCACCTCTCATCAACCTGAGCTGCTGCGGCTACTATTAGCTATGATCAGCTGACCTGCCTGCTGCTAACAAAAGTACCGTTAACACAAGCTCACCAATCAAAATAGCTGCATATAACTCACAGAATGTTGGAGAAGCACAGGAGAAATCTATCTATTGCTGGTAACGGCTGCAGACCACTCATCATCAAAACAACTTGGCTAACGTTACTCGGCAATGCACAGACAGCACTGTCAACAGTCGTCACAACCATCCAAATGACAAATAAGTGTCTAACACTAGCTTCAAATGAGGCTTGTGCTCACAGATCTGAATGTCTCCAGATATTAATGACTCTTGCATATAATTCAAGGTCACAATTGTTAGCAGCAGAGCTGACTAAGCTAGGTTAGCTGCAGTGCTAATGCTACAGCGACATGTTTGCAGACTGTCAGGCTGAGCAGACATACACAAAAAAGCTGTGCGGCGGTAAGTCGCCGCCGAAATAATCACTGGGCGTGCCGTCGCGGACACGACCACCGGCCAAGCCGCCGCGGACATGACCACCGGCCAAGCCGCCGCGGACATGACCACCGGCCAAGCCGCCGCAGACATGACCATCGGCTGAGCCGCCGCGGACGCGATCACCGGGCGCATACACAGTAAAGCAACACGACATGAAATGACTTCCAGCTCCCACCTTTGAAGTTGTGTCACGGACAGTGAGTGCCGATCCATGCTTCATCCCATCTTCAGCTGTTTAGCGAAGCCTGCTTTGTATGCACCCATATTTAGAAAGCAGTCCTCCGTGAAATGCTGGGCGCACACATGGAAAACTTTGAGAAGTTTTGTTGATAAATTTCCAGCAAAAATAAAATGGATCCACTGGGTCTTCAGAGGCTCAGATGAAGGGAGTAAAAACAGACTTCTGTGCTCGTAGATGCAGCCAACAACAGAGCAGCTGCCATGCTTTGCTTGTAGCGTCCCTCTAGTAGTGTTTGCGCTGCTCGCTTGGTAAATGTAGAGGGTGGGCTCATCCATCGGTGGGGGGGGGGCAGTCAAAAAGAGTGTGACTAGTATGACTGTTAGAAAACCTTTATAAAGTCACTTTTGCATTATATGGTACCTTTAAGGGTTCATTTCTGACTGGATAATGGACACTGTCCTTCTCCTCATTTCCACAAATAAAATGCCTTGTGGTTGTGCTACATGAAAAAGTCATTCTCTGTATGTTTGAGTGTGAATACAGCAAGAGGGGGTCCGTTATTCCCCAAATATGTTAATCGCATATTGTAGATGATTAATTGAAGCTATGTGTTTAATTTGGTCCTCAGACCACCCCCCCCTTACGGCATGTTGGTAATTACTGATATCGATTGAGGAGGAAAGGTGTGGAAGGCCACAAATGTGAAGATCGATTACTCTCCCTGCATTGTTCACAAACCCAAAATGAAAAAAATCCTAAATGTTGCTGTCATAAAATGAAAAGTAGGAGGTAGAAGTTTTAATTTCATACAGTGTGTTTTAGTGTAAAAAAGATTTATTAGCCTCTTTTTTAATGTGTTTTTCTTTTTTCCACTCACTTCTCCCTCTCTCATCCCCCCCTCCCAGTGGTGGTGTTATATCTGCAGGCTGTTGGGACCAAAGAGTGGAGAGAGGTGAGTGAAAAACATCCTTTCATTTGCTAATGCCAATATTCAATATTTACGGCGAACTCCGCTGGGTGTGTCTGTGTTCCATTAAACTCTATTGAATGAAAATATCCTTTAAGACTTTTTGTTTGATGCCAGTGGTTTTTAGTCAGGTCTGAGAA
>CAESWR010000281.1:239103-250484 GCA_903171835.1 Mullus surmuletus | reverse complement strand
GGGGACTTATCAGGATAAAGTCATTAGGCAACTCACTGCAAACCACTGAGAATATGGGGTTTGAAAATTGAAAATGCCAACGTCTTCACTTGCCCACACAAGTGTAACCAGCAAATGTCTGAAATGGACTCAGGTAGGAGAGAGAGCTTGGTGCGCCTGACCCATGCTGATGAGTTCTTAGTAGAAGATCTCATTACTCTGTTTCAGGTTGATGATATTAGACAAGAGGAATCATGACTCAGGGCTGTGAGAGAAGTTAGGCTACTCTTTGGTCTCATCAAATACCCACTTCGGTGCCTCCACTGACATCTCACTGTCTGGCTCTCTGTCACTCTCTGAACGGAGGGGGTCATATGAGCCCTCCGTTTACTGCCTCTTCTTTAAAACTTTTTTTTCTCCCCTAAATGCACTCTTCACAACTTTGCTGTGTTTTTTACATTGGCAGCCTGTCAGTTAAAGGATTGATTTTGAGGGCTTATTGATTTCTTTTAAGGCGCTTCATGGCCTAACTCTGGCTTATATTTTAGACCCTCTAAATCCCTTATGAACCTCTGCGTAGTTTGGGGATCTCCATGTCTGCTCCAGACTGAAAACTAAAGGTGACAGAGCCTTCGCCATTAGAGCTCTGAGGCTCTGACCTGCCTCAGGAAATAAGGATCTCTGAGTCGGAGTCATCAGTCTTCTTCCCTACTTATCAGGAGAGTTGACCTGTTTCTTCCAAGATATTATGTCTATTTTACTTACATTATTTCTCCTGTTTTCAAATATCTTCCCTTATATGTTAGGTATGTTTCCGGTTTAAATTCATGGTGATTTCGCACAATATTGATCACAGGAAATGAACACGCTTGAAAAGTGAAAGTCAACTAGTATTGGTTTGATTAACATCACATTAGTAGAATGACAGTCGAAACGATCATTTAATAAGGTCAGTGTGGTACACGCATGTCGGCCTCATGATATTTACAGTTCTGTTGCATCTCACATCAATTTACTAACTTCAAACAGCATTTGCATCGTCATACGCCTGCGGAATGAAGCATGAAATATACACCAACAAAGCTGGTCATGATATACTTCAAATAACAGGCAGCAAAACACATTCCCTGTTGTTTATGGAGGTGTGTGTTGGTTATTTTGTTTTATTTGGCATTGTGCTGTGCAATACTCAAGCTTGAGGTTGCAAATTATCAACCTGTCTGACCGGAGGCATTCACACGCTGCAGGGATTTAATGAAGTAGGAGAGAAACTTTTCTTACAGTATAAATCACCAGTGAACAACAAAGGCTGTAAAATTGGCCTGTAAATCTATCAAGCATTTTGTGCTGTATAAAATACATGTGCTTCTTGGTGAATGTTTCATCATTTGGTTATGAGATAGTCATGCTCAGTGCCTTGTCAACTATCATTTTTTAATCGCAAGTTAACCACTTGATCTAAACTGCTTTCTTTTGAAAGAATCTCTTTAAGTTATTTCATTTCGCTCACCACTTGCGCTCATGAAGGTCGCCGCGCGGTCACAAAATCTGAGGCCGTCTTTGCCAATTCAACATTCAAAGTCAGTGATAGCTGTGCTGATCCCCGCACTTCAAGACACCTCACATCTTTTGATTCCATGTGGCAAACCTTCATCTAAAACACAGCTAGAATTGCAGTGCAATCAGCAGAGTAAACACAGTACTGCCAGATATTTACACAAATCAGTGCCGCAAGGAAATGATTGCTGGTCAATGGAAAACTGACAAATCCTCTGTTTGCTTTTGGTGTCAACCCCCCCACCACCACCACTGTAATGCCCACACTTCACTTCTCACCAACATTTTAACCCAGTCAGACCAAAGTAACCATCAACAATCATATAAAGGGCAAGCTCGTCCTCCTTAAAAATATGGCTGACAGATATACACATTTCGTTACCACTTTTATCTCAGAGGTGCCATATTGGAATTAGCTCCTTCTTATTTGTCCATGTACACCCCCTGAGCAAGATGGTGGCATCGTCAGAAGCAATGTTAGATCTTGACAGTGCTGATGTTTGATGGACTGGGGAGCAATAGAGTCAGAAACGTGTGAAATGTTGCATCATTCAGGGTGTTTTTGTTAGTTAGTTTGTTGCTGTGTAAAATGCAACAAAAAGATGAATTGTTTTCATAGGGGTTTAGTCTTGAGTCAATGGAAGTTAACTTCAATTTACAAAAAAGTTAGCAAGTTGGTTAACGTAGACGGCTTATCACTGTGTTTAGATAATTTCTTGCACCAATGTGCGGTCTTGACATGTGTGATTAGTGCTCAGTGCAGAGAAAACAAATGTTCTGAGTAGAGCAAGCAACTTATCTTATACCAAATTCAATAATTATTCCACTAAAATGTTAAATTGATGGATGGATGAATTTTTCTAAGCCGCTTTGTTGTGTGTCTGGAAGTAGTAGTGCATCACTTTTCTCTCCCTTCGAGAAATGGCAAAATTAATTGTTGAATCTTAATATGTGTGGATGACGCATGTTTTTATCACATCTTCCTATTATGACATAAGATGATGTGATTGAATTCCAAATATTAGCAATACTCCAGCATCTGCCTGTGCTATTATTCCTTATTTAAGTGAGAAAAACCTCCCCCGACTCTTCATTTTTGTGCATCCTGTCAATTGCTTTTTTTTTGGCTCCTCTGAGCAACAAGGTGCTTTTTTTAATCATGAAGCACCCGGAAAAAAATTCTTGGCACTTCTTTTCACCATCGTGCTGATACAGGCTTCTCACCCACACCTCACCCCTTAGGCAAAACACATCACAACTGCTGGCCAGCATGGGAACATCAAACAAGGCAGCACATTTTAGAAATCTATATTACAAAATACAAACAGATTTATCAGCTGGTGATTGGTTTAATCAGATCTTTTGGCAAGTATGTGAGCGTGATGGATTTTTATTAATATGAAATACTGCACTAGTTTTTAGGCCAGACTATTATTATTGCATTGAAGTCTCTGGAAAATATTTTTTTAAATCATCTACTGTGATTGATGGCTGGTGAGATGAAGGATGATGAATACATAAACACACAATCTGAGTTTGGAACTCTTCCAAGTTGCAGTAGTTAATTTGGAGTAACAGTTGTCTGGTCTGCATTTTCACAGATTTGAAGTGGGCAGGGCTCAGGCCGAGAACAAAAAATGAATAATTTCTGATTGTTGGCATTAAAGGCCATTGTCAATCACATCTAATCTAAGAGTCAAGATACAGATTAGGTGAAAATTCATATCCATTATATGCTGGAGATGCCTCCAATCATCCGTACGGCGCATTCAGTTATTTGAATCCACATTATGGGCATGTTTGTTGTTTTTTTAAGCCTATTTTTTGCTTCTTGTTCTTTTCTGAAAGTAGATGTATGTAATAAAGGGTCGGGGTTGGCTGTGAGATATCAAAGAAATGGAGTTTCTATACCACCCTTTTCAACCTGTTTAATGAAACCAACAAATGTCTTTCCATCCACTCTGTCATGGACAACAAACACATCCCCAGTAACAAAGCAAACCGTCACGTGCAAGAGCCATGCACCTATTAACCAATCACACCTGAGTGAAATTATAAACCAACGGCCTCCAACCCCTAAAATAGAAACACTACAAGGAAATATCAGGGGATTTTCCTCTCAGGTCGATGCAGGTTGCAAGGTTTTATACAATCTCCCACGAGCCCTTGGTAATGGATAGGCTAGGGACACGGCTGAAAGCACGGCTTATGTGCGCTGGGCACTAAAGAAACGAGTAGAGGTATTTAGGCTGTGGTGAGCCAGTGCCGAGATCAATAGCTCATTACGTGGCGCTGTGAGGCCAGGCCACAGAAGCAAGGCTGGCAGTCCACCAGGGGGATTACCAGTGTGATTGTCAGGGAGATGGAGAGACGGCCTGGCCCTGGGGTGGGGACTGGTGCCGGGACTCTGCTTCTGTGGTGGCTCTCATATAGCTTTAATGCAGCATTCCGATTTCTTTGGAGACACAAGAGTTTTGCACAATTAAGCGCATTGTGCTCATATGTAAGCAAACAAGATGTGTTTATATGGATTCTAATCCTTTAGAATGCTACAATGGTAATATTGGCTGCTGCTGAATCTCATAAATTTTGTAATCTTGTTTTACTGCTCTTTGTCTTAATATGAGCTTAATCACATATTGACTTTTGAATCCATATTTTGTGCTACTGAAACAAATAATTTTTGTCTTTCTATTTTTGTAGTTTGGCAGGACAGAGGTAATCGATAACACTCGGAATCCAGACTTTGTCAGGAAGTTTGTCCTGGATTTCTTCTTTGAAGAAAAACAAAATCTACGTTTTGACGTGTAAGTATGACCTGATGTGCTATTCAAATCTGACTTGCAAAACTTGGTTTTATTCTGCTACGTGAATACTTAAATGTGGATTCAGAGTAAGGTGAAAATGCTTTTGATTGCATTTGAATAATTTCTCTCTGCAGTTTCCCAGTTTAGTCGAAAAATAATTTTGCTTCATTAGGAAAAATGAACAAGCCAATCACTGCAAAATGTAGATTCTGTTGTGACCAATCATGGAATGAAATTTTGAGGCCATACTAAGGCTTGGTCGCCCCATTGATTTAATTAGTGTCTTTACACCCACTTGGCTATTCAGTTCAGTTCACTTCCCTGTTTTCCCCAATCAATAGCAGAGAATGATTGCTTACACCTACCTGCAGCTTTAATAAAGCCTAATAAATGTGTTTTATTGCTCAATGAGGTATATAAAGACAATTATGTGTATAGAGCAGAAAGTGGAACATACTGTTGATGATTTCCATGTTTTTCCCATTGCAAATATGCCTCACACACAGTGTCGAAATACGTACATATTCGTGGGGAAATGGAGAGCCAAAGCAAAGTGTATTCCTTTTTGTTCATTGTCAGCTAAACACTGTTAGCCTTTGTTAAAGATCATAAGAGTGATTGTTACAATTAGAAGTTACAATTGAGAATGAACATTTATGTCAATTCATAGAAAGTTAGCATGACTTAAGCTAACAGACTACCATAACTGGCCACGATACAAATACAAGTTTCCCTGAGACTTTTTGTTTCGTTGATGACAAAATAAAAAATAGATGGATGGCACTGGGATATGAGAGTCACATATTATTTTAATCTATTTTGCCTCCAGTGTATACAAAACAAGAGAATGGAATGTATATTAGGGGTATAGAACTTGACATGCCCCTTTTTGTAGCATGTCAAACAGATTTAGGTGGTGCCTGATAAATGCTAGCTAATATATTTCAAAAGTTAGCCAATGTATATTAAGACCATTCACAATTCACAATTCACAAGTTCTTCCAATCGTGTTTCTCGCAGGTACAATGTGGATTCCAGAAGCTGTAACATTTCAAAATACGTAAGTACTACAATGCATGTCAAACTCAAATGACAACAACTTCCATCAAGCCCTGACATTTTTTAATTTGTATTCAAAATTATTCACACAGTTAAAGATACTTTAAAGTGAATTATGAGCAGCACTAGCTTTTGATTGAATGTGATGGAAATGTCATTCTGTCTGGTAAATTCCTCTTTTGACAATTTTATTTTCTCTCTTTTTCAAAACGATCAATCGTGCCGGAGAGCAGAAGGTGAGTGTTTTAATTAGATCGTTGTGCTCAGTCCTCCCTCATCCATTCCACTTATTTTCATTTTCTAATATGTTTCCGTTCATTGTATTTTTCTCCCATTCTTTCATGTAATCTTTCATTTAAAGACAAACAGCTCCCACCCGGAGAGTCTTGTTCTTCATTTTATATGTCTGCATTTTATTATCCACAAAGGTACTGTAAAGCAACCTTCGGTAGTGGGTATCAAAGTGAAGACAGCTGCTGCTGCTTGAGCCAGCGTCCTATGCCAGATTGTGTCCGTACATAACAGGAGCCACACACATATTCAGGTTGCAGTGGTCATGCCGACACCTGCCAGCTCGCTCGTACAACGAGCATCGCTCCACTTGTGTTGCTGCGATGGATTGTGTTGTGTTATTATTCAAGTCATTACTCTTTCTTTTGGTATTGTATGTTAAATCAAACCATTGACAGTGTACTAGTGTGCAGACCTCATTGTTGCCTTGGTGCACTCATGCAATTACTTTGAAATTAAGTTAACTCCATCTCATGTAATACTAAATAACCACGTGAAATGGCGATCTGTGATTAGTAACACTGACTTGGGATCAGTAGGTCCCGATGTGAAATGTGGTTCACAAGTGTTTAGGGCAAAAACTATTGCTTGGTAATGTAGTGGGGAGTAACATTGACTTGTGATCAGCAGGTCCCTTTGTGGCCTGGGAGTCTCATGGTTATTAACACTGATTCGGGATTATTGTTGTCCTGAGTTAAATCAAACCAATAATGGGCTTATATAAACTTCAAAATCTGTTGAAAGAAAAAAGAGAACAAAACACTTTTCCTCTGAGAAGACGCGTTTATGAGCTATTGCTGACGTAGCACTCACCTGCTTAGAAGGCATTCCTGGGCTCGGCCTACTTGAGTTACTGCTTCTATAAAAGGTGGAATTAAACCCTCAATCTAATGTTTAATTTAGTATGGCACTGCAATAAAATAAGATTAAACTTTAATGAAAGATTAATAACTTTGCCATTACCACCAGTATTTCCCCAGTTGAATTTCTCTTGTTTCATAATTGCTGTGGAACCAGGACTTCTTACTTTTTTATTGCAAAGGTCCAGAAATGTGTGTTGTCATATATTTAGATTTTACCCTGATGCTCTTAGAATGATTGAGGAGGGGAAAAAAAACTTGTTCAAAGTTTATGACCCCCTGAGACCAATGGTAATCTGTCAGCTGTGAGTTCACTTAATGAATATGTTATATCAAGAATCACACCTGGCAAGAGTCAGGGGGGACAATTAAAGTTGAATTTACTCTACCGTAATGTTCAAAGGGTCTTATTTTGTGAGTGGAGTTTATCTTTTCCCCGCAATGCAATTAATCCTCCCACTTCCACTGTGTCTTTCTTTTCTCCGTGCTGCAGGATTTTCTGGGCCAGACCTTCTGCACCCTTGGAGAAATCATTGGTTCCACCGGAGGAAGGCTGGAGCGCACTTTATCGTAAGTCTTGCGAAAATATCACCCTTGTATCAACATGATTAAGAAGGAAAATGACTTCCTTTTTCTTTGTCCTACCTTTGAAACATGTTCATAACAGACATGATGTGCAAAAAATAATCTCCTCAGATGAGTGGAAGTAGAATGATTCAACATCCATCTCTCTTTATATTTAGCGGTGGCCACCGCCGAAAACAACGTTATACAAGGTGTCACTCCAGTGTGTTGTGCAAAGACTCGACCGATTTGAACGGCGTCACGTATTTCAGACCTAGATCAGTATGAGAGAGGCCAGATCAGGCTGCTGCATCATCACACTCTGAGCTTTTGTCACTGAAGTACTGAGTTTTTATCATGGTAGACAAAGCGACTGAGCTGTGAAGTAGGAAGTCTGATGTGAGGGAAGTTTGCGCAGTAACAAGTTGAATCTTGAAATATTGTCTGCTTGCTGATAGCCGGATGAAAGGAATACAAGATTCTTCTGATAACACCAAGGCTCAGGAGTCACATGCACCTATTTTCATAACCTCTCTTCAGAGTTAGATAACACATTATATGCACTATGAGGAGAGAATGCTAAGAGACAAAAACAGATGTTTATTGTTTATTAAATGTATTTCCATTAGCTGGCGCCTTGACAACTGGCTAGCCTTCCAGGGGTCCATAACCTTTAAACACATTACATAATAGTAGAAATATAATACAGTAGCAGAAAAACAGTAAACCATGAGATGGAATAAAAACTAAATAACATTACCATTACATCTGATACACCATCAGTTATTATTTAGCACAGATCCTTTGATGCCACAAAGATCATAAACCTAGTTTAAGCTAATTTTTTGCAGGGTCTAAGTACCTCACAGTGTTAGTTCTGACACAGTAGCTTGAAATTGTGCTGCAATGTCATCTGATGAGCTATGTTTTGTTGTGGAGGACCCTATTGTTCCCATGGTGATTCATATTTTTGGCTCTGGGCTCAATGTGCGTTATAGTACGATTGGCATGAGAATGGCACCTAAATCTTCTCAAGACTTGCAAAAGTCTGTGGGGCAACTTTGTGAGACATACAGGAAGTCAGCCATTTTGCACATAGTGACCATGTTTTGTAGATTCCCACAATACATTCCCCTCCAATGAGAACTGGCTTGAAATGTTGTGGACTTTGTCACAAGGGTTCGAGGGTTGAAAAACAAAAACTGGAGTATGCCTTTAATTCTGATCATTCTCTGTTTTGAGAAGCTTTTCATGAAATGAATGTGAAGCTACTGTTGTGTTTCATGACTTTATTGTCAAACTAGCACAGACGGCTTTGGAAGAGATTATATTCTCTTAACACAGAGAACAAACGCAATCCAACAGTCATGTCACATCTTGTGCCTGCAATCAAATTTGTGTCAGATTAGCTGTTACCGTATGCCACATTCCAAAAACCTGACCCTTGAAATTAGGAGAAGTTCTCCACAATCAGTGCAGAATATGAAAATCTACTATGAAATCTTAGAAAAAGGACATCTTCTCATTAGATGATAGAGGTGGCAATGCAACAGCTGATATTGCTTTGAATCCCATTACATAGTCATTCAAGGCTGGCTCATACAGAACTATTTCAAATCAAAGTGGTACCGCAACTTCTTGCAGTGCAAGATTGTGCTCCCGAAAGGTTTTTTATTGGCTCTGCTCGCAGGGTTTAGCTCAACAAACAACAGCAACTCTGCCTCTAAAAAATATTTGTATAATTAATACTCCAATCTGTCGATAGCAAGTTCTTCTGGGTTTGCAGGCTTTTCTGAAAAGAATATGAGTCACTGTCTCCAACTACGGGATTTGATGATTAGCCCAGTTAGCTGTGGGACGGTTTACGGCCCCCTGCAGCTGCTACCGCTCTCTGAGAAGCGCTATTGACATGTTTTAACGGTCTTATCATGCTCAGACAGAGCAAACTGTCTGCTAGTTACGGTCCGCTGTTAGCCCAAATGCCACAGTGCTGGGCGGGCAAGGGAGAAACGAAGTGGAGAATGAAGCAATAAGCAAAAGTATTATTGTGCGGTTTGGCGTCATCTGAAAGTGAATATGTTGCCAGCGCCTGCAGACACGTACAACAAATGCAAAATTAGTTATTAAATGTTCTGCCTTAAAGTAAATCAGGGGCACAGCTAAGCCACAGTTTCCTCTCATTCCTTCCCTTTCAAAACTTATTTTCAAACTCATTCACACAGACATGTGGGCAACACATGTATAAAAGAATGCCCACCCCCCCCCACTCCTCTTTTTGTAATTATACAGGCTTTTAAAGACGGATACAATTACTCACGGCTGTCACATACCTGCCATAAGTGTCATGTGATTAATCATCTTTTTGCTGCAATTGTTAATGGAATTCACCTTGAGCAGAGAAATGAGAAAAAGTACATACGTGAGGAGTTCCATACAATAAGACCCCTCGTTTGAATGGATCATATGATGACTGATTGTATGATTAATGGAGCCTGAGGGGGAGGATTCCACAATACTGCCGGCATATCAGCCCAAACTATCCATCAAAGAAGCAGCGGCTCCACATTGTATTTTTAAGTTTCATAAAGTATTCACACTGCATCGCCTCAATTGAGATTTGAGGCAAGCACACTGGATAATTTATGACAGGATGCTGATTTAATTGTGCTTCTGTTTTTCCTTGAAGTGACAAGAATCCACTGCAACATCAAAAGAGAGAGACTCTGCTCCGTTGATTAGTTAAATGTGAGGTTACAAATTAGAACAATGAAATCCTTACATCCAGTGTTTCTGCCCATCTAACAATTGCAGTTTCAGTATTTGTACTCACTGTGTCTCTTCCTTGTCTTTCTCGTAAATGCTGAGGGAGAGTCCGGCTCTTTGGTACCCTAAGTTAGACCATGGTCACAAGATATTTGCTGATTGCACGGATGGATTAGGTTTGTCAAGTTTTTTCACAGCAAAACCAATCCACTGGGAGAAAAAAATGGAAACTTCTCTGCATCATCATTGTGGATTTACAAGACAAAATGCAAAAGGTTACAAAAACCTCTATTATTATTCTGTTATGAATCCATACTGTGGTTAACTGTAGCAAATTTATGGGTTTTAGATTTGGGGCAAAATATGCTCTTTTGTTGATATGAAATATCTCCCTGGTAGAGAAATGATTTGAATTGGCATCATTTGTGTATTTGGTGTGCAGAAATGCACGATGTCAAAATCTGCGGCCCTGCTGCCATTTGTGGCTGAAAACAAACTAGATCAATGTAGTTGGTGAGTCGTGGGTATAAAGTCTAAAGCCATGTCGCATCATAGTGAGCCTTACTTCAATTTATTTGTAACATAATGGTATTGATTAATGCACCTTAAGATTCACTCCTCCACTCAGCTAAATTAATTATGTCATGTTCTGCAATATTTTGTAGCATACTACAAAAAACAAACCTGTCCTTACAATGTCCATTTTATTTGGACTACTCCCTCCCATGAAAAAGTCCCAAAATATCTGCGACAAAAATACCCAATGGCCTCGATTCCATTTAAAGACAACTATTTTGCACTTAAAAAAGTCAAACACGTGAAAGCGGCGATACACAATAGCCGTATTACATCCAAATGATCTTTCAGCACCTGGTGTCTGTGGCTTTGACACAAAAACACCCCTCCTACCCCTCTACCACTGCCACAAGCCAAGCAGTTTGGCAAGTGGTTCCGTGAAAGGTAGCGAGGGAAATAGCCATCCAAGAGGGGTTTAGGGAAAACAGAAAGAAATGAAAACACGGCAATGAGAGAGTGATGAAGCACAATCACTATTCTTCCCATATGGTCAGTGTCTCCGATGGCTGCCTGCAGGCAAAAGACAGCTGTCTGGAGCTTCTGATAGATCAGACATAGCAAAGCCCCAGGGAGGTGAGGGGGGGCTGGGGGGGGGTCATGTGAATGTTGACAGGCAACTCAGCAGACCAAGAAGAGAAGGGAAAGGAGAGGAAAGGAGAGAAAAGGAGTAAAGGTGAGAGAACGCTGCAGTAGATGCAGGGAGAAACATTAAGAGAGATTTTGTTTACTTTTCAAACACCACCATCTTTTCCATACAGCAGCTGTCAAATGGAAGACTTGATGCTGTGAGATGCTTACACACACACACACACACACACCCTCTTTCTGTCTCTCTCTCTCTCTCTCTCTCACACGCACATAGTCCAAAGCTTGCATGGTTCCAGTAGCCCCCCCCCCCCCTCCTGTCGGTGGGTGTACGTTTTTT
>CAESWR010000281.1:199771-210701 GCA_903171835.1 Mullus surmuletus | reverse complement strand
ATAAGCCTTTGTTTGCATTTTTTTCTCATGGGAAGCTAATCTCAATGATGGATAATGCACATTTACCGAAAAGCAATATACCTGACACCCGGTGTAATGTCTCCCCTATGCATGACTCTCCCTCTCCCCTGCCATGACTTGACATTTTATTCCCATGCAGGTTTGCAAACACATACAAGAGTGAAGGCTGCCACCTAGTGTTCACCCAGTGTACAGCAGGGTATCTTTATTATGCATGACTACCGCACAGTTCAATACACATCGGCATGGACGTGATGCAACTGTTCTTACTTGCCAGCTCTTATCTCTGCAGTAAAGTCGGGCATAACCAAAAGCTCGAATCCCCATAAATAATTCATCACTTCTATGTTTCCGTGTGAGATGTAACTTTTTTTTTTTAACTGTTTTTGGTCTGTGTGATGACGGTGGCTTAGAGGGGTGTTCAATGCTGTTACCATTGTGCAAGTAGGGTATATTCATTGTTTTTATAATCCTGTACAATAATTAATTTAATTGTCAAGTTGCTTGCATGTTGGGGAGTAAAATATCTTACTGTGTTTTGTGGGTGGGTGTTGTTACCGCAACTTAAAAAAAATAAAATAAAAAAAGAGAAAGAGAAAGAGAAATATATCTCAAGATAATATGCATTCAACTTGCGTTATCAAGTTTTCAGCTCTTAAATTGTGTTTTATGAAGTCTTGCAGAAACCTACTATATGAGGTGAAAGAAATGTAATCATTGAGAGACATGTATTTTTGATATTTTGCAATTATATGGCCCATTCCCAAGGTCATAAAAGCAGGTTTCTGCAAGACACCGTTGTTTCTTAAACTATTAAAGCCTTCAGTATAAAGTGTTTCAGTTATTTGGCACATTTTTTTAAAGACATGTTTTAGCAGTAGTACTACGATGCTTTTTTTCTTGCATTTTTTCTCTTATCTTTTTTTATGCCTGTACATCAGTGTCTTTTCAGCCCACTAATCAATGTTTAACAAATACAAATTAAGGTGTCCTTGTATATAGAGTACAGTACATGAATTGAATACATGTTTCTCACTAGTTTGCTAATAGTAGAGCTACCTTTTATCCGTGTGTCAAAGAATAATAAATCTATATTGTATGTTGGCATTTTTTTGAATGTCAAAATAAGACAGGTAGAGTTAGACACCTTTACTGGTTCAGAAAAATCTGTTGTGTTTTGATATGAGGTTTGACTATGAGGTTTGTGTTCTCATATCTTCTGGAGTCAATCGACTGCATTTACTGTGTTGCCAAACATAAAAAAAAAACTGCACAATCTGATCATTGAATGCTGTGGTTTGTCGACTGTACGATGTTTTCACAATGTTCTCAAAGTATTCTTGGTTCTCACCCAGAACCACTTCTCGTCTCGGGATTATTGGCACTGAAATGTTTCTGGAAGCAGCTTTTGCACGGAACTTGTTAGCGTGTTTGCCTCGTAAGTCACCAGTGTTCGTGGATATATTTCCTGTGCGTGTCTTTAGTTGAAAGTAAACAAGTTCAGATTCTGTTTAGCTTCCACAACAGTAATGACCATATGTTCCGGCGGGACGTTACACCGCTTTCTTTATTGCTACTACTGACAAGCTTGTGTTTTCAGGGCTTGCTGTTTTATCTATTAACTGGATTACTCAAAGAATATTCTTTATGTAACTTGTTGGAAGGTTGTAGCATGGGCCGAGGAAGCTGCGGGTTCCTTCGTCTTCACAAGTTTTACTGACATTTTCCTGCCAGTCCAACAGAGGCTGAGACCGGACAACTGCAACTACAAGCGAAGTATACGAACACAAACAAAAGTATGTGGAAAGCCATGTGTGAAAGCTGAACATTTCATTCCAAAACCACTGGCACTATAATGCCTGCTATAATAGTCTAATGGGCCCTCTGCAAGTTTGGAACCCAGCTGCAGAGATTTCACTGAGTGGCCCATTTCATTTCCTGAGGTGTTTGTTTGGGTTGAAGATAAGGCTGCAAGCGCACAATGTCCTAAAATACTTTATATTCAGGTCAAAGACTAGAATTCAGATCACACTTTTCGGTAAACCAAAGACCATCATGTTTCTCTTGAAGTAAGAGGGTAGTAAATCCATGGCAAAACGCTTCTTGGCTAAGGAGCCTGTCAGCAAAGAAAGGCTGTGCAATAAATAGAAACTTTTTAGACAAAAATAAATGATGTTGATCATTGCTCTGACTTTTGTGGGACCTCACTTGTTTTACTTGCTTTCTTGTTGACACAGAGCAGATAGCATTTTTCAGGTAGTCAGAAACACGATAATATTCACTCTCCTCCAGGCTGTTTTGCCGTCCAATTCCCGAGGGAAATAACTGCTCCACTGTGTTCACCAGCTCGTTACTGACTGCCATTCGTTCTCTGTAGTGCGCAGCACATTTCATCTCGTAGCGAAAACAGCTGCCTGTCTGGAAACTCTACTGCTTATGAGAGTCGTGACACTGCAGATTTGAGTGATCCGTGGGAATAATCCCTACCCTATAATTTACCATGACATGATTTACTTTTTACACTTTTTTTTCCTTCAGTTCCACTTTCAAAATGTTGCCAGTGTCTGTTTTAATTTAAATTGGCCTTTACACTTGTCAACTCACTTTATCATAAATCTGGCTAGAAGTGTTCCTTCGCTTTACACTTTCTTATATTAACAATTGACACTCTGAGCTGAGCTATGACAAAGTCAATGAGTGTGTGTCTTTGACAGGCTCTGCTTATCTAGATAAGGACAAATATTTCCTGGATATTTTAGATCTCAAAAAGCTGAACCTGACCTTGGAGCAGAACATCTAATGCATTTAATTTCAGCAATCATCCCAAGGAAAAAGATAGCACATATAGCATCAAGCCAAGCAGATCAAAGCCCAGCAAAGGTAGAGGGGGATTTGGTTTGCAATGCTAAAAGTGTTGAAATGTCATCTGTGAAAAACATGCTGTAACTGATTTGCAGCGTCTTCCTGTCCTCACATATACCACCAGCGGCAGTTTTGTAAAGGTCATTTCCCGCCTCACTGTGATAATGACACTAATGGCAATAATGCCGTTACAATGCCGACAGCAATGACCGTCCAACAAACCAGACATTTGGTGTTCTGATTTTTGAACAAAAAATGGCATGTAAGGGAAGAAACACACCTAAAAACAGTACAGAGAAAACATTTCCACACCTTTGCATAGAGAAGCAATGAATGGACTATTTATTCTTGATGCTAGAAACTAGCAAAGCATGGGGGGTGGGGGACGGGGTGGGGGGGATCAATGGAGTGTTGCGTAGGGGAACCGTGTCTGACAGACACGCTGTGACAGCCTATTAACATAATGACATAATAAGGCAGAGGAGAAGCTGCTGGATGAAAAACACACTTAAAGAGGCCATTTTTGAAACGTGCAGGTTAAAGAGAGACAGGAGGCGAGTGAGGTCAGAGGAGATTGACTGAAAGGCAGCCCAGGAAGTGAACATCCCAACTGCAGAAACCAGACTGATCTCCTTTCATGGAGGTTTATACTTACCAAAGGTGATTTCATTTTCGCTTAACTATTACCACCTCACTCTCTGGACAACAACACGTAGATCCTGATGTCATTACTGCGTTTTCTCTTTTTTTTTTTTTCTAAACACAATTTTTTTATGAGTATGTGGAAAGAAACAAGGAACAACATCTGGCAAAAATGTGTCTGTGTGTGTGTTAAAGGGACTTGAACAAACCCGGTTTTGTGGGACTTTGGGTAATAGGTCAGAGAGGCTTAGCTCAGGGAAACTTTGGGCAAATATAAATGAAGCCTTCAAGTTTGTGGGGGGAAAAAAGAGGAAGAAAAAGGAGGCACACTTGAAGTCTGCAGCAAACATTTGGTTGCTTTAGGGTTAGTTGGGTTGGACAGACTCCTGTGAGATTGTACACAACACTCTTCAAGAAAATTGCCTTAACTACTTCTCTCGAACAAGGGCCATCAGGTATTTGTACACGTTCCAAAGTGTATCCCAAACCATTAACTGAAACCATGTTTAAGAGCAACTCACAAAAGTCATACAATCCGTTATGGGAGTATAGAATGATTGGATAATTTAAAGAGACAGATTCCACAATACATGCTGCAAATTAATACTGAGTAAATGATTGTGGACACACGTGATCGTGTTGTTTTTTTAAAAAAAAGACCCAATAAAAGTACCAGGAGTATAACCAATGACAACAATATAGCCTTTCTGTTTTTCCACTTACCTCACCACCGTGCTGCTTTATAAAACAGCTTTTTGTTGTTGTTATGCTGTCCCAGCTAAGAGGTGCTGTGGATGAAGTCGTGCACGGCCGAATCTGTCACAGTCTTCCACTGTATGTGCTGAGTTGAAGTCATTTAAAGTAGTTCGACATTTCGGGAATTATTGTCTTTGCTGCAGAGTTTTAACATATGAAGATTATACATGAGAATAATTACGAATATGTAGTAGCTAGTTTTGAGTAACAGAAATGTAGGTGGGAAGAATTTTGGGAAGTGGCGGATTGCTAAGGATTGCTAAATTCAGGGTGCATTCAAACCAGCTTTATTGAACTGGTTTGCTTTGAAACGTCCGATTTGTTTGTGAAGGTGTAAATACACAATCAAACTCAAAGAAGCAAACTCTGGTCCGACTACAAACATATTTCAGTCAGCTTTTAAGTCAACCAAATGCAGGAAGCGGACCACAATGCATAGCATTGGGGGTAAACACAACCGCTAGCTGGGAGGCTAGCATTTTTTGGGGGGCTCACAGTCAGACCGGTCAGATGTGGAGGGAGAACAAGGTAAAAGCTTGGTTAAAAATATGGTCAGATGAAAATATATTGTATTTTCGCTAATCGTTACCAGTACAGAGTCTACCAAACGCTAACCAAGTTGTTTTTTGTTCTTTGTTAATAGTGTAGTAACACTTTCCCTTAAGCTGTTTGACATTGGACAGATTCCGCTCCCTCTGGATCTTCTCATGCTGAAGATATATCCGCTTGCTGTAATGTGAGCTGGTACTTTGGGTTAAAATCATCAACTAAAAGGCTACTCCGCCACCAGCGTAACAACAATTTTTTTAACAGCATACTTGGACGGGATTGCAGTTTGCATGGCGTATTTTCCTCATTTACGTCAATTCCCTTAAATCCACTCATCACAATGGGAGTGTGCAACGTTTTCACAATACATCTCTTCCTCATCACACAACCAGAAGGTCTGTTCCCTATGAATGGGCAGGGACATCATTTAAAGCCATTAAATCACGACTTGGCCACCGCGGCACACTACAGAAGCAAACCATTTTTAGATTAGAACACTAAGTGGGGAGGGGGGGGCTGTTCTGGAGTTTGAATAAAGGCAAAGCTTTGTTCTCTGTGTCTGTATACGGTTTGGATTAGGACTTCTGATCCAGGACTCAGAGGCATGATATTCTCTCTGGTGCATGGTTGTTGTCATGACAGCAATCCTCTGTCCAGGGGAGAAAAATACCACTGCAAACCCAGGGTATGGGAAGACAGAGAAAACAGAGCTGATGGAATTGAACGTAATTTGTAGAACCGGGCAGTGGAAGTTACACCTTTGAATGTATACTTTCATCTTATTCCATTCCTCAGCATGACCATTCATGTTTTTTATTTGTTTTTGTTTTTTTTGTATAAATTAGACAACAGCCTGATTGCCGATACATAATAGATAACAAAATAAGGAAACATCGTGATCCTGCTCTGCTAAAAACAGTGCATAAAAGTGGTGAAACTGACTTTTTCCCCCTGCAGTTTTTTAATATTGACGGACAATAAAAAGAACAATTGTCTCACAAAACCCAACTCTGAAAATTCAAATGAAGAAAAACCTGTCAGATTGAAAAAAAAAAAGGTCTACATAAATATTGAGCATAAGCTCAGAGTCTCTCTGATTGAACTTTCACAAGGTTTCATCAGTTTCCGTTGTAAATGGCTGCGTGCCTCACTTGTCCTCACACGAAGAATTCACAGGAAATATAAGCAACCACTTGACATGCTGTAGAAGTCAAGTTAGTGTTGTAAGCCACAATGGACATATTTCTCTATCCACTGAAAGCTGCACAATTCTCATCTTATTTTAACATCTGGCATTCAGATAGACCCATTTTCTGTTGTACATTTGTCGGTGTTGTTGCTCAGGGCTTGTTCGCTCTGCCCAATGGTCCATTCTCGTTTTGATTGAAACATCATGATTAACATGATGATAAAACTCTTGCCAATTGCCAGCAGGAACCAGGGGGTGTCGCCAAATACACTGTCGGATACGATTGCTTAGACTTACACAGGATTTGTTACATCAATGGTTTTGGGGAAACTGCGCTGCATCATATTTAAAGCCCCAACTGCCAAGGATGTAAGCCAGGCCACAATTTAGTTAGTCAAAAAACAGGGGTCTAACATAATCTCCTAACAAACAGGAGAAAAAGAATGCTCAACACAACACAACAGGAAATTGGCAGCAGGGCAAATGGTTGGAGATGGGGGAAGGAGTCCACACCCTCCAGTTGCTCGACAGCATTTGGATCACATGGCTAACTGTCAGCACCTGCATCTAATCACACACACACACACACACACACACACCACTCCTCTGACAACTGCTTTGTCTTCTTTAAAGTGACATTTCAAACACCAAGCAGATGAGTAAGCAACATCATTACTTTAAAAAATGTATCCCACCTGGTGAATTTAACCCTTTCACTATGTTCATTAGAGATGTATCTGGGTTTTTCTGATACTACTTATTCCACTACGTACACCAGCGTGCCACTAAATTTGCCTAGCTAAAATCCCTTCCACATGGTGCTGGGCACACATTGCATGAATAATACACAACCAAACGTGAGAGAATTTGATGAAGCGCCGCTGCTATAACTGTGGAACTAAAAAAAAACAAAAAACACCACAATGAACTGATAGATGTTAAAACTCAGAATGAGTTTGTCCGCCTCTGATTTGAAACATTAAATATTCATCTGCTCCTGATTAGACAGAGAAAGTCCAGTAAGGAAAACATCAACTTGGCCAACAGTCTGTAGAGACAATATGAACTTCCAAACCAACTCATGGGGAGCTGATACTACTCCATTACTAAATGTAGAATAAATAAAGATCAAGATCAAGAATGCACAAAAAAAATGGTTGAAATACAATTCAGCTGGTGACGATGAATTCTAATTAAAGAGGAAACCAGCTTAATATTTAACAAAATTGCCCATACTCACATGTTGAGGGAAAAGTAGCAGGTATTTGCACAGAGCCCCTATACTCTGTTGACGCCAGAATTGGTTCACAACCTTGAAAGGTAGGCGATGAACTTTGGCCTTATCGTGTTTTTATAGGTTAAACAAACGTAAAGGGAAGCGATGTAAACAAGTGTAGGAAGTTTTCCTTCATAAATCCTTGATTAGTTATCTCCTATATCTATCGCTGTTTGTCCCTTGAACATGGAGTAACAGGGCCACAGTAGAAAAACAAAAATACCATAATGAATGCGTGAGCTCATTGTACATATAAGACGTGCATCATCCAGTCATAATGTAAATGAATCACACATTCTCACTCTGACCTTGAAACCAGCCAAGTCTTTTTGAAAAATATAGTAAAGATATATCAGATCTAAAGAAGTGTCTTGACTCTTTACTTCAAGCAGTGTCTGTGTGTCGTTGAACCACAACGGTGTATTAGGCCACTAGTCTTCAACAACGTGAGCGAATGAATGTTGTTGTTTTTCTTGCCAGTCAACACCAGCTCAACAAGTTCAAGTGGTAAATCTGAATCCATTCTCTTGCCTGACTAGAACGCTTGACAATAGTGAACCGCGGTAATCCGTGCATCAAACCCGAATGCCTCAGACCCCGTGCAGGCAGACACTTGCCCTCCAGCTGCATCAGAAGTGGTTGGAATTTTTAAGCTTAACTGACCTGAGAACCCCCTGAGACTCCACAGTAGCTGGAAATGAAAGAGGTAAATAGATAGCTGGGACTTTTTTTTAGCCTTATTTTACCATACCCTTTACTGTCAGTTACTATGTAGGCAAAAAGGCAAGCACACTTAATCCATCAAATAGGATGAGACTTGCTAGTGTAACTAAAAGCCATCTAAGCTGTCTAAGAAGTGCATTAGACACAGGAGGGCTGTTTGTGCCACTGTTTGTGTTTTGGTGGAAGTGCTTGTGATTGAGTACAGGTGGAAGAGCTGATGTTCTTGTGGCTTTATTTTAAATCAAATAATAATGATTGCGTAATTCTCAGAGGGAATCTCTGTCCCCAAAAACAAACTGGTGGGGGGAGAAAAAAAGAAAGAAAAACAAATCATTCACATCACTGTTGGTACTGTTAGTGTCTCAAGAGAGTGACTGAAAATAGAGTTGGTAGTGTGCATGAGTCTGGTACTTGGAAGAAAAAACAGCAATAGTAGGCAAAAGGTGAAGTGTCAAAGATTGAAGACTTCTTTTGGAAAACCATTTCTAATGTATTGCGCATAAAACAGGAAGTCATAATTGCCATTCGTTGCAAAAGCTTGGTGTGTTGTAAAAATAAAACAAAAAAAACAACAACTTTGCAAGTCAAATAAAACTGATGCAAGTCAGTTGGAAATGCTACTCAAACTGCAATCTGCTGAAGTCCAGGGTTACTTTGCTTCATCTGCCAACCTCATTATGAGTTTATTGTCGCAAAAAAAACAAAAAAAACATCAAGATGCCAACATTACAAACAACATCTTGTCTTGTTTAGTTCAAAAAGACGTCCGGTACAAGTATTTCAACAGACTGTGGACTGGTCCTTCATGCCATTTGGAGGGAATCATCAGCACTCATAACAACCCAGAGAAATGCACCAGGAAGAACATTTCTTTTTTGGTGTACAACGTGCGTTCGCAGAGGAAATAAATCAATTTGATTCATTAGGACCATCTGGAGCTTACATAATATGCATATGTGCTGGTGTTTGTGAGTTTCAACAGAGCAGCCAAAACCAATTAGTCAGTGGGGCAGAGAAAAGAACCTCTGTGGACATCTTGAGACTATGTTAGTGACTAAGCCCTGCATTTCCTCAAATATAACGTCAAATTAAACTTATCTCCTATGATATTTATATGCTCGGAAAATGACCTAAATTGGTTACAGAGATAACTCTATTAGATCCTAGCCGAGCAACACGAACTTCGGAACAAGCTGACCATTGATATGGCCAGAGATATCATCTGTGTGAGAAAACAGAGAAGCGTTGACTGGATCCACTGGTGAGACTGCTTCCGTGAAAGCATTTTCTAATCAGCAACCTTTTAGGGTCTTTAGAGTCCAATTTCAGATAAAGATATCAACTCCGAGGGACTTGACTAAATGAGCCATGGTCCATTTCATGTGTGGCAGCAATTAGAAAACAGAACATTATCAGTGGCAGAATCATCTCAAGACACTTAAGAAGCAGCAGCAGCAGAAGGCAAAGACCTTTTTTCGTATTCCAAGGAAAAGCACCGTTTTTTTTAATAGCATTGCAGTGAAAATCCAAAACATTTAGGCAGAAAACCCAACGAGAAAGCGTAATTCCGACTTTGTAGTTTTAGCATTTGTGCTCTACTGTGTTCGTACTATCCTGTCCATTATAGCTTGAATTAGCATAGCGCCGGCTATTTAGTAGCACCTATGGAGGCGCTTGTTGAAGCAGTAATTATAATGAATTTGCTGCTGCAAACTGTGTGTTCCAATGCGAAATTTTTAAATACAATTATTTGTGTTAAGTTAGTTTTACCCATAATTATTTCCAGCACACATATAGTACACAATAGTATCCGTCTGTCAACGTGGTCTCGGTATTTGTGAAAACTTGAATATGAAGTGTGTTTGCCAGATATAACTCTAAACTGTCTTAAAATAACTGTCTTTCATTCATTTTGAATGACGTGAATCGTGTGAGGTTTTATGTCATCCATGTATTTTACAATGTCAGAGCACTAGTAAAAGTTACGACAAGATTTTAAATGCAATCCATAATGGGATGATATTTGCATATATACACTGAACATAGGTCAAACCCATATTTATCCTCCGCCCTTTGGAAAAAAGAAAAGCCTTGGGTTGTGGCGCTTTTACAGAGCAGTCGTAAATCAATTGAAACTGTAACAGTCACATCACTATCATTACCACCAGTAGCTGCAGGCTAGAATCACTATTAGAAGCAATAGCAGTAGTCATGGCGATGAATGTCAGCTACTAAGTGTGTATGCAAAAACAAACCTCCTCAGTGAGATCTTGTGTATCCTTTTACACACCATAATAGCCAGCGACTCGGCTGTATACAAACACACACTGAAACAGTCCTGATGTTTACGAGCGGGCTGAAAGTGGATCATTTATCCAAACAAACTGAAAGGTAATCTAACCTGCGCAAGCAAATCAAATTAAGCTGGAGCCAGCGAAGTTACTCCAGCCCTGCGGAGGTGTTTATACGAGGTCTGCTCAGTTGGAGTGAAAGCAAAAGTTCTATTACTGATGTTATTAGACAGCATGTAAACACACTCACTTAGCCGCTCAATAGCTCCCTCAGTCACTTCTCCAGCCTCGCACATGAGTAACAGGCAGCAGCCTTCTAGGCGGCAAACTGAGATCTACTTATTATTGCTTTTTTTTTTTTTTCTCCCCCTGAAATTAAGCAGTGTGACCTTAGAAGTAATGACGTCACAACACAGGCCACAGTTGACATATGTCTTCTCAGTGGATGTGATGACGTGCATTATGGGTTTCAAAGCTGAAAGATACAGGAGGAAATAACTGCACGTGGCAAATTAGTTGTAACTTCCAGGTCCTTCAAACGAGGATCTTCAGGTATATTCACTTTTTTTTTTTTCCACAACACACACACACACCATTGACCCCCCCGGACCCCCGCGTCCT
>CAESWR010000281.1:178427-199621 GCA_903171835.1 Mullus surmuletus | reverse complement strand
TGTGTGTGTGTGAGAGAGAGAGAGTGGAGGCGTACACTACCGCTATGCAAAAAGCACGCAGTGGAGCGATAGTGCCATTACGCACGATTACGCACTGACAGCTGCCGTCCCTCACGCGGAGAGCGCTGAGCGGCGCCGAGCGGAAACCTCAGCCTTTCGCGCACAGCAAGGTGAGTCGATGCGCTGAAGGTGTTTTTCTTGCGTTGTAAAAAAAAAAAAAAACAGTCCAGAGGCGTGTGGTTTTCATGCAAGTTGCATGTGGAGCTTCTCAGCAGCGTTGGGAGTACAAACCGTGAAGGGAAACCCACGCCGGCGCGCACCGCCTCTGTGTTTTGCTCTCGTACAGTGGATTTGCTCCACGCTATTTACACTTTTGCGAAGCACCGTGTGCAGAGTGAAACATGCTGTAAATTCCTTGCAGCCAGCGTGGAGAGCAGGAGCCCATCATGCTGTCAGAGCTTTTTCATGCTGAAAGGCAGCGGGGTTACTGCAGGGCAAATGACTTAACACTTGGCGAATCCAAGGTGTTCGCAAAACCTCTATCCAAGATTTCTCCCTTTCCCCCCCCTCCTCCTCCTCCTCCTCCTCCTCCTCCCCTCTCATGAGGTGTCACGTAGTCAGAGCAGACCTCAAACCCCCTCCATGTCATATGATGTTATCAAATTACAAATATTATGTGAGGTCGACTTTTGGAGTGAGAGCACCCATTACATAACCGCTCTGGTGGTGAGAGATGCCATCGACTGGAGCAGAAAGCTGAGATTTTGATAATAATGGCAACGATTTGATCATCACATTGAAATGTTTTTCGCGGGACCACCTGGAGAGAGCCCCCCGAGGACCCCCTATGGGGCCCCCAGCCTTCACTTTGAAAACTGCAGTTCTTTCCTTCAACAGAGGAGGGCGCACATTCATTCCCAAGTGCAGTCCTTGAAGAGCTTGGGGGGTTCTTTGGTATTGTTGTGTTTACTATGGGCTTCTCTGTGTTGCACTCCTGGACAGTTATAGTGAATTGTTTGAAAGACAAAAAATTAGATCTTGCCCCGAATCTCAATTCTGATACATCACCATTTGACCATAAGCCTGCATTTCAGCTGTAGAACAATTCCTTGTGCTTTAAACCTGAAAGCATGATCTAATTTAAGAAACTTTGTGTGACAAGTCGGTGTTGGCGATAATCGGAACAAGCAAAATAGATCAGGGGTCACAAATGACAGCAGTACCATGCGGCTTTGAGGTTCAAAGTAGTTGGAAATGGGAACCCTTGATTCCACATGGTCAGCTTGTAGGGCTACACCAGCAGCTGCAGTGTGCGTCGGAACACACACACACACACAGTCCTCAAATTCCACTTCCTTCACACGTGGTTGACTTTCCTTTTGGAGAGCCATCAGCTGCAGGCCTCTTAGCAGCAGGTAGTGCATAGAACAGAAATAATAATGTTCAGTCGGTTAGGCTGCTGGTTCAGACATCTCAGTATAAACCTGTGGGACTCTTGTAAAACATTAACCTCAAAATTGAAGTCAGTGTGTAGGGAGTATACTTAGTAAATGACTCTACTTTACCTATAAAGTTAAATTAACATGCTTATATATAGATTATATAGTAATATCAACTGCAGTTAGAGTTTGTGTTCATGTATTTTTTCCAAAAGTCAATGCTGGATTATGTACAATATCACATTTTCTGCCTTCGTCATAACTGATGAGTGTAATCATTTGTCCCCTGCAGGAAGAAGCACTAAGTTCTCATTAACATACAGCCAGTCTTCAACAGAGCAGCTAGATCTTCAAAGTTCGGCTGCCATTCATCCGCACAGGAATGGTGGATCACCTGCCGCTTGGTGAGGAGACCTTCCTGTATTATACTGGCTCACCGGGGTGTGACTACAACGGCCTCTGCTGCCACGCCAATGGTGGCGTGTCGCCGGGCGTCATGGTGACAGACGCATGCATCTACCATCACCCTCACTCCTACCAAGGGGTGACACTCTCGTCCTCGCCTGGCTTCTCTGAGGATGACCTCAGCGTCACCTCGAGTCCTCGTTCCTCCCTCTGCTCCAGCCCGGAGTCCTTGTCGCCGACGTCGCGACACGCGAGCTCCGGCTACGGAAGTAGGAGCAGTGGGAGCTGTAGCTCCTCGGGAGGAGATAGTCAGGACAGCCTGCTGGACCTGCTTCTGTCTCAGACCTCTCTTACCACCTCAGTGATCGGGAACTCCAGCAGCAGCTCTATCTCCTCTCCTCTGTCTTCCCCTCTACCCCTGCCTTCCACACCTCCTTCTACCTCCTCGTCGCCCAACGCCCCCCTTGTACCCATGGGCCTCACTTGGGAGTCCAAAAGAGAGCAGCGGCTGAGCCTCCTCCAGCAACAAGCCAAAGAGGACTCTTATGACTTTCCCGTCTTTCTGGACGAGCTGCAAGATCCGGCGGCGCTCCTCTTTCAGCCCACCCTGGAAGAGATCGAGGAGTTCCTGGAGGAGAACATGGTGGTGGGGATGGAGAAAGAGGAGGAAGGCAGTGACGAGGCATTGTCACCGACGTCGGAGGATGCCGAGGCAGAGAGTGTAAAAGCAACAGCAAGAGAAGTGTTGCAGAACTCAGATCAGACTGTTCCTGTGGCATATTCTCCACTGTCCTCCTACACAGAGACCAAACACACACTATGTGCATCTGACATGGACATCTCACCAGTAGCGGATGCAAAATGTACAACTGCTTCTGGTTCTGCTGGTAGCGAAGTTGATGGGATCAAAGAGGAGGACTGTGGATCGCCCACAGCCTCAACAGACGGCGCCAATGCTGCCCCAAGTGTGCCTGTCATCTTACAAATCCAGCCCATACAGATCAAACAAGAGCCCAGCCCCAGTGCCATATCAGATGCTGCCACGCAGGAAGCCCAAACCCAGAAGCCCCAATCCCAGCCAACCCAGGCCCAATCGGACATCAAAATTGCCCAGCTCCTCGTTAACATCCAGGGGCAAACCTTCGCCTTGGTGCCTCAGCTGCTTTCGCCTGCCAACATTACCAACGCAAGCAAAACTGGAGGCGCCGGTTCCTCCAAATTCGTCCGGATCGCACCGGTGCCCATCGCTGCCAAACCCATAGGGCTCGGGGAAGGCGGAATGGGTGGAAGTTCGGCGACAGGGATCCTCGCCGGGGGCCCTCGGTACCAGAAGAGCGCAGTGGCAGACCTTATTAAAATGCACAAGTGCTCCTTTCCTGGCTGTAATAAGATGTACACCAAGAGCAGCCACCTAAAAGCTCATCTGAGGAGGCACACGGGGGAGAAGCCCTTCGCCTGCACGTGGCCCGGTTGTGGATGGAGGTGAGCAGAACCAGATGTTAGGACACACATACAGTAGACACATTGTTGCTTGAGCTGATCGATGAGCGGATGGCGAGATATGGATATGTAAACGGACCCAACAGAAACCACAGCTATAATTATGTGTAAAGCATTTGCAGACGGGGACTTCGAATCCATGTAATCATTGATGGGATGCTGCACCGACGAGAGCAGCCTTGAAGGTGCTCTCAGGGGTTTTCAGCAAAGCACAGATCTTAATCCATCAAGTGCAGTGTGCGGATACAGGTTTATTGTTTTCTTTGAGTGTTTTCTGAGACAGCGAGAAATGCGCTGGATGCCTTCCATCGCTTCCAGAGATGGCTAATATCTAGAAGTGCTTTACCTTATTTCAAAGCAGCGTCTTTGAGGGTCTATTGAGAAGAATCAGGACAGCAGAGAGAAAGACTCTTGCTGACATGCTGTATGTGTTTGGAAGTAACTTTTATCAGTGGTGCGAACAGGAAACAGTCATATCTTCAGGATGGCTGCAATGAAGTTAATTCAGGAAGGTTGTAATTAGTTGTTTTCTATAGGAGGGCTGTGTATCGCCACTATCGGTGTTTTTGCACCATGGTAAAATTTCTGATTAGATAGGGTGCCTTTTGAAGTTGGCAGACTTTGCTCCCTGCTAGTTATTCCATTTGTTTGCTCACTGTCTGCAGCCAGTCTTTCTCTCTCTCTCTCTTACATGCACGTTCTTGCAGCAGATACTGTATTATTGCAGAATCAAGTTCAAAGTTTTCACTCAGGACACACTCTCATGCTATTCATTTTCAATCCATTGTGCAATTAGTGAATGAGTAAAAAAAAAAAAGGAAGAAGAAACTCTTCTATCCAAAGTGCAAATGCCAACTTTTGACCTATTGGCCAACAGATTCTTCCCCTACGTATTTTGCAGATATTACCCAAGAGTGTATATAGAGAGTGTCTTGCCATACATGGACAGCCGCAGGGTTAAATTTGGTCAAACAAACATATTTATGGTTAAGGGGCGTTGAGGACATGCGTTTAAAGTTAGTTGAGGAAATAATGAGTGTTTGTGTCAATCTCTCACTGCGAGACAACATCTGACCTGCAGCACTTTACACTTGATTTGAATTGTGTTTTGATGCGGACCAACTAAAGCCTCACAAGTATTTTTTTTTTCTCCCCCATAAAGAAATATTTCGCTAAATTTAAATGAGAAGTTTGGACAAACATGGTGAACCATGTTTGCTTTGAGCTCCCAATGCAGCATCGCCTTCTTCGTCTCTGATGTCGACTGTCACTCAAACTTTGCTTCACAAGTGTAATTACTTAAAGTGTGCTGTATGTAGCTGCAGTTACGAAACTTTAAAATGGTCAATAGGGATATTTTGGTTGCTAGACAACCCGCTGGGTTTCTCTTTGCCAACGCTTTCACCATCCACGACTGAATCACCTTACCAACTCCAAATGTGGCAACTCCTGTCTGTCTGGGAAACATTGTGCACCCTCCACCTGTTCGAGTTAAATTGTAACTTCAATTCGCAGCTGCTCTCTGATTAACTTTAGTTTCTACATCACTTTGTGTTCCCGCTGCCTAGTAAGAAACGGCGCATTTCTTTGGCTACATGTGAAAAACAACACTCCAAACAGCTCTCCCGACAGTGCAGTTTTAAATCCTTTACATGACAGCAGCATTACGTTGTGTTATAGTCGCCCTTTCAGTGGCCGTCCCGCCTGAGCCAGAAAATAGAGGTGAGTCAGGCACCTCTGCCCCTCTGTGGCCTTAGAATAGATCCATGTGTTGGATTCTCTGAAGGACAGAGCTGTGGTATTTCACCGGCTGGACTCCGACATATACTTCAGTGAAAGTCATATTTTAGCCTCTCCAAACAGTGTTTTTTTTTTTCTCGTCTTCCCCCCCCTCCTTAATCTGTCCCTTTGGCTTCCTCCCTGGCTGTGGTTTATGGTTGTGATCTGGAACAGTCACATGTAAACACGCAAATGAACACATGCAGGCAGTGTACACGGGAACACGCTGCATTTTCAGTTCACACCTGCCAGCGGAGGTTATGCTTTAACGGCAGACACGCTCAGACCCAAACAGTTTGTTGTAATAACACCGTGACGACCGTGTGCTGGACGTCTGTCACCAGCTGATCCATTAATGGCTAGAACAACATCGAACAACAATGCCAGGCGGTGACAGTTTTATTCATCTTAATATTGGGACTCTTGGGACATATTTACGTCCATGATACATCGGAGCAGGGTAAAAACACGGGGGAATCTGCCTCTGGTTAAAGGAAAAAACCCACAATCAGTCAAACTAGGTTTTATGGTTGCCTGTATATAGCTTTGCATGTAGGGGCCAGCCCTCCTGTCATTGATTAGTGCCGTCCCAATGTGATACCCCTTTGAACTTACAGAGTTGAAATTACAGCAAACCTCTCACAGTGACAGGAAATGTAAAAGGGGAACGAGCTGGATGGAGCAAATGAAAAGAGACAAGTGAGAGAAACGTTGACAGTCTCTGTTACTGTAATTTTTCAGGTGTGTAAGCAACCTGACAACTCCACCCTTCCACACGGGCTGTTTTCCCACAGTGCCCCACGCTAAACATACTACGTGTTGTGCTGCAGCAAAGCGAAAAGCAGGGTGAAAATCGCACTTATAATCGATCAACACCTCAGTGGGATTGATCGACTCACACACCACGTTTAGGAGCATAACAAGAGAGGACATGAGTCAGATGATGAGAACTGGCACATGATGTGTTTTCCAAAATATAAGATTGGGTTTGAAGAACAATCAGGCTATTTGCATAAGCCGTAAATGCAAGCTGTGTTGAAAGAGATCCTCCTGTGGTACAGTATGTTATAGTTGGTCTCGGGCCCAGTTGGAGTCGCTCGAATGGCTGTACATGGTTTCTATCATGCCCCGGCTTGAAGCTGATAGCCCATGGAACAGCTTTGAGTTGTAAAGGCGCCAGGAGACTGATGTGGTTTCAGATTTTTATCTTAATTTAGAACACCAAGAGGCATGTCATTAATCTGTAAAAACTGTCAAGTGATAGACAAGTCAACACAGAATTGTTGTCGCCTCGAGGCTTCTCTCCCCACAGTCGCCGATCAGAACTTTTTAATCAATAATAAATTAAAATGTGTTCAACGCGCAACATTTTCTGTTGTTCTCGACTCGAAGAGAGGCTGCGGTTTGTTTCAAATCAGCGCAGGTTTCACTCAGCCCATTGTTTTGGTTCAGCAGGACTGCACACTCTTGAGTCTCTTACATGCACACACGTCAGGTGGCAGCCAGAAAATTAATAAATAAAATAACCTAGTGTAAGACGCCTGCTCACAATCGCCCACAAGGAAGCTAACAAATAATGACCAAATGAGCGCTAATGCTGCCTAAAGAATGTGAAAATAGGCAAGAAATTCACTTAAACAGCCCTGCCATTGGGTAATAATAACTCACTGTTGCATTTCCAGCAGGTTGCACTGTCTCCAAGTGGACAAATCAATTCATTAACGCTACCATAAACCTTTAAATCTTTTACAGTGCTCATAAATTTGTTTTAAGCATTTCGCTGACTGGCTACTGTCGGCCAAGAAATAGCTCCAGTACAACCCTGTAAATGACTCCTTTTTTTCTCTAATTAGTAGTTGGAAGTGTTGCTTGCTGGATTACGTGTATTTGGGCAGCAGTTTGCAGATATCTGATATCACAGTATTGTCGCACTGCTGATTCAACCACGGGCAAGCAGTCAGTGAAAGAAATGACTGACAATCTATTTTTTGCTGTACAGTGAGCTGTTGTGATAAGGAAACAATAAAGCAAGTTAGATATTCAGTATACATGACTCACTGGGGAGATGCAAGTGATCCAGCCTGAATAGCAATTTAGTGTTTTTTGCAGATCTTGTTGTTCCACCTCTCACATTTTACCATAATAATCTCTCTGAGTTATCTTCTTTTTTATTGCGGGGCCATTAAAATGATGAATAGTCTGGTTGTGTAATCCCTTTCGAGGGTGGAAATTGTTTGAAATAACTGTGAGTGATGTCTTTACATCTTTGTGAGTTATCACCTTCACGCCGCCTCTGCAGCAGCTGGAAGCGCACCGGGAAATCAATCCGCACTCCAGATTAATCCGATCTTAACAGCTTCTCTAATACATAAGAGGGACACAAAGGGCTGCAGATGTATACAAGGGGCGCTGCTCTATCATCCCCTTTAAACCACCACTGTCATGATATCCAAGCTTTCCGAGGCCCTTAGAGACCAGAGCAGAGCGGTCCAAGAATAGATTGGGCTTGGATTTGTGGTGCTCATGTGTTGAGCTAAATATGGGACGGCTCTTTAACTTCACAGACAAGATGCAGGGCAGTACACATCTATAGCATCACACCTCTCACATTACGTGCAAATAAAGTGGCTTGACATGGCTTTCCTGTCATTTGGCACCTTGCTGCCGTGACTGCATCCATTATTTCTATATAGGAGCTGCTGTATACAAATGCTCATTCATCCCTCAAAGTGAGGGAAATTCAGCCTTAAGAGAGTTTTATTATTTATTTTTGATGACAATTTTCTGTTTTATAGTTATGACTGTAGATTTGGAAGAGTATATAGAAAATAAAAACGTGGTCGTATGTAGGAAAACACAGTCGAAAACCTTTATGCTCAGATTTTTTTAATTAAATGTCACGAATCCCATCTCCGCAGGTTCTCCCGGTCGGATGAGCTGTCCCGACACCGCCGCTCCCACTCCGGAGTGAAACCATACCAGTGCATCGTCTGCGAGAAGAAGTTTGCCCGTAGCGATCACCTGTCGAAACACCTCAAAGTCCACCGCTTTCCACGAAGCAGCAGGACAGGACGCTCTGCAAACTGACCCCTCCGACCCCGCTGTGACAGACTGACGCTAAGCGGAGGAGGAGGAGCAGGACAGGGGGCTACTTGCGTGCGTGTATATGACTAGGGACAGAGGAGGAGGGGGTGGTGAAAGTCCAAACACCCTTTAAAGGAGTTTGTGCAGGACGCTGTGCTCATGTGTGTTTATGTTCAAATATGTACGCATGACGTACATTCATGGTACTGTGATAATTTATTGGGTGGCGAGGAAAAGACTGTAAAAATTAAACTAAAACAGAAAACTGTTACTTGACTCAACACCCTCACCGGTGGAATAAGCTTCTTGTATATTACAACTTTGTTTTATCTCACTCAAATCTTTTTGATAATCTAATTTGAAGAAAGATTTGCTACTCAGAGTATTTTTACACTTTGAGGTGTGTTTATTGTAAATGTTGAAGTCAAAAGCCTTATATCAATAAAAGTTGGATCACTGAGGGGTCTGGTACTATTTAAAACCCCAGTGATTGTTTTTGTACCTTCTTAGAGGCAAATGTTGTTTTTAGCTAAAGTAATTTCTTAATAGCTTGAAATTAATTTGTTGCCCAGCAAGAAGACCCTACTGGACAATAAGCATTGGGAACCATTGGGGCCTTAGTCTAATTCTTCCTCCACAGATACAAAAGTCAATGATAAATCAACATTCCTATAGCTTTGAATAACTCTTTTTGTTTAATTTGAGTTTCATTACAGGAAGCAGCAAAAAGTACACCAACAAGATCATGACACTGTAATTTGCACTGGCACGCATGAAATTTCTGGTTGTCTGCCCAAGTATTTTGAGCTGTGTTGTGGTTTTGCTTTACTCATTGTTCTGAAACGCCTTTTTTTCTTCATCTATTCAAAACAATTCATTGCTTGTCAAGTTTTGTCAGTTTTAGGGCCCTTGTGGATCAAAACAAGTTGTAGTGCAGCTATATCCAATGATAACTCAGACAAAAAGTGTGATAAAACATTTGTTTCTATTGAGGTGTTGGCCACGTCATTTATTACTTTGTGTCACTTTAAATTACTTCATGTCACTGCTGTCAAAGAAGTAGGACAAAAACACGAACCGGAAACAAGGAACAAGGAATGGCTGGTAAGCTGACTTACACTGGTTCTATATCCAGACTCCTGTTTCTTCTCTTGCCAAGCCAAGTATTTTAATTTCTTCCTCCTCCCACTGATTTAATTAATAGCTTTCTACTCATTAGCTGAAATGAAAAGATACAAAACTGGATTTTTTTGGTGTGTGGGTCTGTTGTCAAGACTGGAATTTCATCATTAATGATAGAAAATTAACCCAACACCAGATGGAATTATACGTTTTATGCAAAACTTGTATGTAGCTTTTGCTGAATCCAGTGAAGTTGGTTACACAACATCATCGACTTTCGCTGCTATTATTTTTGAAATTAATCAGAAGAAAAGGTCATGTCATGTCAGAACAAATTAGAACACAACCCAGGTGCAGAAAGGCAGTGATTTATTGCTACGGAATTAAACATTTCACTAGTAAGAGAATGGCTGTGCTGCTCCCTCTCTCCAAAGTTACAAGGACTTGCTTTTATATTTTGTGGTTTCAGTTCACTTTGCATCTTCTCTGCTACCAAATCATTTGGATTCCTTATTATAACAAATCAAGTGAAACAAGAGAATTAACTGGATGTTGGTTATCTAATACATGTTACCCTTAAAACTGGAAAGCATTTCCCCATATTCATAGAAGTGAGAGGCATCCAAAAACACTTTTATCAGTTTATGATGAATGAATCGCCACAGATGGCTTCGTCCGTGTACTGTAAGGGAACAGTGACTATTTTGTTTCTCATCACATTATATTTACATGTATGGATTACTTATGTCTGTGCTGGCTTGCATCTCAGCTGAGTTAAACCAAATGAATCATGGGAGGGGACTCAATATGTCTGCTGCATAGTGCCGTGAGGTCAAAGCTAAGGATGAGTTGAACCCTTTCAAGTGTTGAAATGGTTCGAGGAAAGGAATGTATTACTTTGAATTAAACATTTTCAATATTTTTGATTTTCTTCAGCGACCTTGAGTGATTGAAAAACCCTTCTTGTGCTTGGTGCCTGGCACCCGAACGAGATGCTGCATAGAGGGAATGTGTTCATCAAGTGTTCTTTCCGTGCAAGTCTCTAAATATATATTTTAAGTGAACCCATGAATGTATGTAAATACTGTATATGCATTTCAAAGGAGAACTGAAATATTCTTCTAGTGATTCCTGTGATCATGAGAGAGTTTTGAAAATATGTAAAGAAAATTGTACATAACATGATAAAACAAATATATAGTGTACATGTGGGAACTTTTTTTTGTGTTTTGGTGTTCATATGACACATTATTAGAACATCATTAAATGTTTAATGATACACCTATAAATCGGCATTTATTTTTAAATGCAAACATGGAAACTGACGGTGCAAAATTCAGTTGCCGTATACTGTGTTGTGAATTAGTCCGGTAAAAAAAAAAAATGTGTTCTGTAAACACTTCACACAAAAAATGTTTCTAAGAATGTTATATTTTTGCTTTTGTTCTTCTACGTGAAACACATTTACAATAAAAATCCCCAAAACAAAGATCTGTGTACCAATACATTCTGTAGCAGTGCTTGACAGTCCAGAGGCCTGTACTACGAAACTGGATTAACACACCCAGGATAACTGTGACGGAGCCGCTCCGTCACTGAATGCGGTCTTTCCCTGACTACGGGCAGCACACACACACGCACGTGCACACACACACGCTCACGCTATGTTTTTCTTTGCTCCCTTCCCATTCATTATGCACCAGTAACACTCGCCATTATCTCCCATTTTGCCAGTTGAGTAGCGCAACCAAGGGTGCACACTTTGTTGTTCTATTTCTATTCTCACATACATGTATATTTCACACACACACACATTGCTAAACTCACCACGTGTTGAAGCACGCTACATCGTCAACCTGCTGTCTCTCATTCATAGGTTTGACTGACAAACGGAGGGCGTTACCTGGCCATTGATAGGTAGATAGGAAATGCCAGCGTACTTCTGGAGTCACGTGACTCGCGTTATTTTGTGTTGTGTATAGCATTATTTACCATGATTAGATTTGTGTTTGTATGAGGGGAATGTGTGGGGGAAAATATTATTTATTATTGTTTACATACTGAAGCTTCATAAGCATTATTTAAAGCGTACAATGTGTAATTGTGTCACATGATGTCTGGTAAGCCTAGTAGGAGGGGCTACAGGTTTAAAAGGGAGCCATTTTGGCTTGTGAAGGCGGTCGTGGCTCAGCCTGGAATAAAGACAGCAGTCTGTTTGAGAAGGTGAGAGAAATTTTTCCAATTTCTTATTTTTGTTATTTTTATTCAATTTATTCAATTACTTTTGGGTTTTTCCACCATTTGCATTTTTCCACTTTTGTCAACGCACCTTTTCACCTTGGAGGTCGGCAAAATTAAAATAAAATTAACTCTACATTAACCGACTGTGCCAGTTTTTGCGGTTTTCACCGCAAAAGTTTCCACTTCCACTTCCACCCTGTCACAATAACTCTGCGACAACTTGCTCAACTTCACCAGATCCCCGTAATCCCGATCGGCTGTACTACGAAGCCGGGTATCAACTCGATAACTGAATCCAGTTGTTGCCAATCTACATCTATTCGCGCACACGTAAAGGGGGTGGGGTTAGCGGCACCGGACCATTTTCCAGAACATCTTATTTAATGACAGAGGAACAAAATAGAAGCTTCATCACAGCGCGGAGCAACACTGCCGCAGCTGAAAAAAGTCAAAGAGAGCGCTGGCAAATAATCGTAGACTGTGTAAGTGCATAAGATGACGATATTAATGTCTCATCATGACGGCACGGATATATCGCTACATTTGTGCGTTCATAAATATATGGTCCCGCACTATTTTGTCATGTGGTGTGTGTGATCACCAATCATCAACCTCATTATTTCGGATACAGCAGCAGTGCGGGAAAGAGGACGTGGGAGCAAATAAAAAACAAATATAAAAACATCCTTCAAAGTGGTCAGGGAGTTTATTGGAAGATTGAATTAGAACATCTCGCTAAGGCCAAATCCAGCTTCGTAGTACAGGCCTCTGGTTTTTGAGACTCAAACACTCATAGTTCATCTATGTATCACTTTGGTGCGTCTGGAACTGTAGATACCAACATACACACAGCTTAATGTTGCTGTGGTATATCCATTGCTATTGTTGTTGTTATCCAATTATAGCAAATATATATTAATGAGGTAAAATACGGTTTTCAGTTAGCTCCGACAAAACAAGATCAGGAGATCTCAGATGCCACCTCCAATGACCTCCAATGCCTGCTGAAAAGACAAACGGGGGGAAAAAAATCACAATAAGCTAGACAGTAGACAGTAAGCTACCTAATTAGAGGAGAGATTAACAGAAACCACAAGGAATCATACCCATGATCCCCTGTTTACCAGACAGGCACATAAGCCCACTAAGCCACAGACAAGACTGTGAGAAAATGCAAGAGTGCAAGATTAATGATTTTATATCAGTGGTAATTATATGGAGAATGATTATGTCTTGAATGAATGTCTAAACCGCTGAATTGACAGCGATATGCTCGATACTAATATCCTCTGGTTTCCTCTGACAGCAGGAAAACAAAAACAAAGTTTGTTTGTGTGATTGGTTGAGCATATGCCATTACATTTTGTTTGGCTAGATCCAGATATCTCCATTCATTTCTGAGGTGAATATTGAGTATAAAAGTGTACTGCAAAGAGAGCGGCCTTGGACACTCCATCACTTTAAGTGGTGAGACTCCAAGGAGATAGGGAGTCAACAAAACATTTGATTTTTAGAGATCGGATAAACAAAGATCCACTTAATCTTTGGCACAAATCCCAGTTTATCCAGCCAGCCTGACATACTACCTCTGCATGCATCCCACGTTACCTGCAGAATTACCAACGCTAAGTTGCACAACGCCTTTTCAGGATCTGTGAAAGAAATGTTTTTTTTTCTCATAATTTCTGACATAGAAAGGTCCAGAGGGTTAAAAGAAAAGCATAGTTGTTTTTTTTCTGACATTTAACTCAGGGGGGGAGACAAAGTGCTTCCCGTAAAGTTGCATAAGGAACATAAAGCTGGGAAACGTGAGGAATGTCAAAGTAAGATTTGTACCACATGGCAAATTTGCATGAAAATTGCTCCTCCATTCCCTACTCTTCCTTCATCCAAAGTCTCCCTTTCCACCTTCCACCCCCACCCTCTTAGCAAACATTTTAAAGATCTGCTTTAGATGTTTTCTGGCTCTTTACGTGTTTGCTGAGTCATTGTGTAAAAGCACAGGGGATGCGGCTATGAAAGAGGTAGCAGCAAACAGCAAAGAAGCCAGTTGTGTCTGCCTGTGTGATGTCTGTTCTGGATATAGATCATGTTGATTTATGAGCCAGTGCAGTCTCAGAGGCTTTCTGGGATGCAACAGGAGGATTTAATTCAACACATCTGGATCTGAACTACACTCTGCTGGTTGCTTGTCTCAGGTTTAACACAGAGGCCCTTTTTTTCTGACGATTGCCATTAGACCAAGCCTATTTTGAAGAAAAATGAACATTACTTATGTTACTCACTGCCCAAAAGCTTAAGCATACTTATATACTTGTTTAGAAATGTAGTAGGCATGGGTGTATAATGGAACAGAGGAGATTAACAGTCTTATACTAACTTGGCCGGTTACATGCCAGTTACCTGCCAGTTACTACATGTACTCAAATAAGCCATTGCAATTGTAGTTTTGTCTGCTTGCTAATTGTTTACAGAGCCTGAGGAAAGTTCTACTGTGCCAGCTTGTTGTTCAGGCCGAGCCACTTACACCAACCTCTTTTTGACCCTTGAACCTGTGACTGTCTTCAAGGGTGTTTGCTTTTGTTTGTTTTATAAATCCTTACATGCACAAATGATCTTGTGAGCATGTCATAAACTCAGACACACTATTATATCAAATTTCACTTGTACAAACTCACTAAAATAGTTTCATGTAAGTTGAGTCAATAAATATGTCCGTCCCAACAATTGCTACAATGTATTTTCAAGGCCACATCTCTGATTTGCACTGTGACTGTTGGCGTACTGTTAGCCAGATGCTGGAGAAAACCTACCATTCTGATGATTAAAAACCAAGATCGTGAGTTATAAACATCTTGTTATTTTGAAACAGATTCATGTAGCCCATCCACTCCAAGCCAGGGAACCGCAGAAGTTGTTTGGTCCAACCCTCCGACACACACAACTCATAATCGCGTTCCCGTCTGCGCTTGATCTGCAGTACATCATCGCTGAAAAATAATCACGCTTTATTGACGTGCCAATGCTTTGGTTAAACTCCAGTTTGGTCAAGGCACAAAAAGCACTCGTTTCCAACTGGGGGAAGGTGGTTTGGTCTCAAATAACCACCTTTGTAATAGTCTAAATGGTTCTTCTGCAATCTTGTCTCGTAACACCACTTTGGTCCTGAGAGGCCACAACAAGTCACTATTTCTTTAAAGGGCTCCACTCTGATCTCCCTCCACCCATCGATAGTCCTTCGCCGTGACTGTGGCTCTTGCAGAGGGCTGCATTGATGCCTATAGATCCTGGAGTTACCGTCCGCAAATAACGATTTCTTACCAGAGCTCTTCACTGGGGAACATTGAGTCGCTCATTCAAGGGGGGTGGAGCTGGACTCGAGAGTAGGAGAGGGGGTGGAAGGCCAAACTTTGTGGTATGACTCAAAATTTACACTTCTTTCCCTTGATGCCAGAGAATGATTGCAGCTGTAAACAGGAAGTGGCCAGTGGTCTCCCATTGTAGTGCCTTTAGAAAAAGTTTTGACTTCACTCTGCTTAAAGCAGAAGATCACTTAAGTCAACAGGACCA
Source organism: Mullus surmuletus (assembly GCA_903171835.1). NCBI lineage: Eukaryota > Metazoa > Chordata > Actinopteri > Syngnathiformes > Mullidae > Mullus > Mullus surmuletus. The sequence continues at coordinate 184,481 of CAESWR010000281.1, read as the reverse complement.
ATGTGACAATTATACTGTATGAACTTTCTAAGTAATGTCATGTATAGTAATTGTCCATGTTGGTTTACTGGGAGCCCTAATGTAGTTAGCCAACCACTCTACCTACTAAGCCATGCACTCCCCATTTCTTTCTTCACTCTGGTCACAGACTTGGACTTCTATGAAGGGTGTTCTTTAATACGTCTCTTTTTCAGTGAATGCCTTCCCAATAAGCTGAGACGGTTGAGTGTTTGTGAAAAGTCTCTGAGTGACCGACAGCTGTGTGTACTCTTCTCAACGTGTCAATGTGTTTGAGAGAGCAGGAGAAACGGATACTGTACACAAATCTGAAGGTCAGAGGCAAGTTACCCCGCAGCAAACTACAACAGTCCACGCGCTGATCTGACATGTGGGCTCAGATGATAACTGTTATGCAATTGCCTACAGCTCTTAGCCAAACTCAGAACTTGGCAAGGGGTTGTACACGCTGGTGTGCGTGCTCCAGGGGGGGAAAGAATGAAGTAAAATGCTAATGCAACGAAGGCAAGGAAACATTATGTGAAGTACACAGCATATAAATCAAAGTGTCAGCCCAACAGCACACTGTGTGTATAATGTATGCATATGCCTGTGTGCGTGTTACTTACACTACTTGTGTTTTTTCTTTGAGACAATTATGACCTCTGCATATGTTGTCTGCACTACAATCCAAATCTAGGAGTGACATGTCATTACTTCTGGATTTATGTTGAGGGTCATTTCAGAAGTGCCACTGAGAGGCTGCGTGAGAGTGTAATGTGAGTGCATGTTTTACAGCCAGTGATAGTTAAATAGGCCCTGCCATCACTTTTATTTTTTGAATATGTTTTCTTTTTATTCTTGTAAGCATTGTGTAACTTCTCATTTCCCTTCTCCTCTTAGTGGTCCCAGCGGCAGGTTGCATGGTCAAAATGATATGGCCATCAGGTTAATAACACTTAATAACACTTCGCCACATTATGTTGACACGACAATGGCAGCCGACTCTATTATTGCTGGACTTGACCTTGACTCAGCCTCAGCCTCTCCATTATGAAGACATTTCAAGAGCACATAATGTATTGTTTTCTGTTTTCATTTATAGATACATTTGTGTCATGACAACATAATATCAGTTTAGTGAGGGGAACAATCAACAAAATAACAAACAACAGTCAAGCATTTGAGGGAGCAATTAGACACACAGTAATTCATCCATCAAATAAAGGAGCCAGAGGGAACTTTTGGTTACTGGGAACAAGCTGTTTCCAGTGTTTATGCAAAGGTAATCTAACTCATATTTAATGGCCAGATGCAGCATATAGCAGAACCTCTTATGTTTGGCCGGGCAGGCTGTGAATGGTCCAAAACTGAGCTGATATAACTGTGTATTGTTGTTAGATGGGTCTCTTGAGTCCAACTGAATGCCAACACCATTCATTTTATGAAACTAAAACAATATGGATTGGCAGAGTGGTGCTTCATTTACACATGGGAGAAGACAGACTCAAACTAAAAGCAGCATACACACGAGGCAAACTAAATTGGCCTTTCAAAAAGAGACACACACACACACACACATACACACTCAAAGAGAAGTGAGGAATTCTCCCGTATGTCAACAATGAAAGGCTAACCAGTCAACTGAGAGCCAAGTTTATGACAGCAGGAGGGGATGGAGTCCACACGTCTTACATAATTCCCACAGGACACTCTGCAGTACGTGGGCACAGAATACCTTCCCGAGGATAGTCACCGTAACTGACAGTGGAGAGGTCCTGTCCTGGCATTTCCACTATTACTTTGAACCCAGCAGTTGCTTTTTCACGGGCACTGGTCTGTTGGTTGCTGTCTATGATGAGTATTTTTAGTCACAGTTGATCATCTGCATCAAAGCAAAGTCAGAAAGTCAAAGTGGAAGTTTATCGCAAATCATCTATAAAATCCCCTCAATCAGAAACATGCCTCTCAATTATAACATTCAGCTTCATGCAGTTGAGACATGGAAAAAGATTATGGGAGCCATATAACCATCACACTCCATTAAAAAGTTGGGCTTGCTTGCTGGAGAAGTTTCCATCGGGACTGTAAGCAATCATACGGAAAATACAAAGTATCCCAATAAAAACCAGAGGTCTTTTACAAAAGTATCAATGGTATGATTGAAAATATTTCTAACATATGAGTAAATCAGGAATAAAGAAGCATTTATCTCAAATAAAAATGAATATATCATCATCGTGCCGTATTATTCCCTCAGCTAGAAGGTCGCTATTCCTGTGTTGGCAATAAATAACATAAGGCATAAGACAACATAAGACTCAAAAAGAAAGGTTTCTCTGTCGCAACACAACATTTTCTCTCCATTAGTTAATCCCGGCATGCTGAAAACTTTAAATTATCAATAGTCTATGCAGTCTCTGTTTCATCCCAAACTCTTTTTGTCAAGTAACTTTATCCAAAAAAACATCAAATGCGTGTTTCCCACCGCTGATCCAACATTAAATTGCGGTGAACACTGAGTATTTGTTTCTGACACAGCTGACACCAGCATGCTGGGAGGAGAGGATTTAAGTCGGTGAAAGCTGCAGTTCAAAGAAGAAAAACAGAGTGGTATGCAAACGAGTGGGCTACGAGTTTATCTCTTCCCTCAGGCCACATGTCAAGCCCTCAACAAAACTTGTTCTCTCCTATTGCTCGGACTGTCATGTCACACAAACCTGAAATCTCACGGGTTTGCAGCTCTTACAGGCAGTTTGATCTTAGTAAATCCCCAGTGAATGGTAAACTCTTGGTCGTACTCACATTCCCGCATCAACGCACTAGCCAGTCATTTTCAGTAGGAATATCTGTCACTTTTATTGCCCTCTTCCTATTTCTCGATATTTTCCCGTCCTTCCCTCTCCTCTCCTTTCCATCCACATTAACATATGTTTTACATTTTAGGCATTTAACCAGTAACTTACAACAAAGACAAAGCACAGAGGAGAAATCAATCACTTTTCCCTGCTTCGCTTCTTTTCCACTTGCTCTGTCTCTCTCAATACCAGTTTGTTCTGCTTCATTAAAATCACCTCTCGCTGTCATAGAGGTGGTGGATAGAGGGCCGGAGAGGCCAGGCGCTCATGAGGTTGGGATTGGAGCGTGACCGCCAAAGCTTGGCCGAAGATTTTCAAAGCGCTTTTAACTGGTGTGACACACTATAGTGGTATCCCTTGGGTGGATAAATCGTTTCGTACTCTACGTTGAGCTGGCGAAAGCTAGTAACCTGCTTGGGCGTTGTAGCTCTGAAATAATTAAGAATACCACGCTCACAGTGGCTGACTTTGGCCACTTGGGGGCCACATAAAACATGCCGACGCAGAGGGGCACCAGAATGCGCTTTGACGAGCTGGCGTGAAAGCGTGTTAGAAAACCACAAACTGGAAAACCCAAAAGCTGGCAGCTCCGTCTGAATATGATACTCTGGGAGTGTAATGAGTCGCTAGCAAGGAAACCAAGACAATGAGCTGAAAGATGCTAAAGTGTTCCATGGTAAATGCCATTTCTGGTGACGTTTGCAAGCCTCCCCTCTCACACAGACCTTTATGTGGATGTATTGATACTCCAGATTGCAACTATTCCATTAAATGAAAATTACAAACACACTCAGTGGCATTGTGAACGGCAGTTAACATTGAGGCCTTGTCATTTTAATAAAGCCGACCCTTTCCATCATTCTGTGTGCGACTGACATCTGGCGATACACTAAACGGGGCGGTCCAAAACATACCAGATGCACTTATGCACTCGCAGATACAGATTGTTCTCATATGATTGTGTATGTTTGAACTCAGCAAATGCTGGAACATACAACTTTGTGAGGCATATCCTCCTTTTAGAAAGGATCATCGAGGAATGTTGAAGATAACCTTAATGTCAGAACGGAGTCCTACAGAATAACAAACTGTCTATAACTGAATGCCTAAAAACAAAAAAAAACCTTCATCTTACTGCTGGCGGTTATTCTACTATTTAGCTTTGTCATACACTCACACGCATTTGCATATATCGATTATGAATGACAACTCTTGAGTGGATTTTTGTTGGAATCTACAGTTCTGACGGTTGATCCAATCTTGCTGGGTGTTGTTAAATCCTCATAATAAGTCAGAGGCAAAGAAGCACAGACAAAAAACAATGATAGAACAGCATGTTAGAACACATGTTACAGTAGGAAAGCTGTTTGGCAAGTAATCTTTTAGACAAAGGAAGTGAATCAACTGGTTTTCATGACACCGAATCATTCTTCGTCTTCTCCATCCACAGCTGATACCCTGCTGTTTGCACAAAGAATGCTGTAGTTCTGAGACTGCAGAAAACCTTAGCCTTACCATCGCCTTTGTTTGTGTTGTTCAAATGTAAATAGGATTCTCCGAATGGCTTTTAACTGTTTGCTTTTGAAATTCAAGGTGAGTTCCACGTAGAGCAAATAAACAGTTTGATAGAGCTAAAACCATTATGTGTCTCCAGAGTCGTCCTGGCCAGAGTAACGGGCTGTGTTGATGTGGCTTGGTTGTCTGTTTATTTAATGAGTAATGCCCCTCAAGGGAAGGCGATGATGACCAGAATCTATCCTCGGCTGCAATGGATCGTGTCAGAGAGTGTGTGTTTCTTTGCCTGTGCATTGGTGTGTATTTTGTTCCATTTTCATGTCACACTGTACGGTTTTTCATGCACAGACACGTTTTGCGGCAACTGTAGTACTATCAGCTCTTGCACAACACTACAAGTGTCACTGGCGGAGCAAAAATCCTCACCTCCAATCCAAAACTCTTTGGAAACATTACACGTGTTTGCAGTAATTAATCAGCACCACTGGCTCTTTGTAATGAGTCTCTGATGCAGCACGTTACTCGCAATTCGTCTCGGCTGCTTTTCTAGTGATTCATCCTTCCGCTTGAACATGGATGATTAGATCCCTGAAAGTGGCTCACATGTTTTTACATCTATATTTCATGGACAGTGAAGGACAAATATTAATAGTGAGGAAAAGATGACAATTCAAGTCTGGATCCAACATGAGAAGCAGTTGCGGAAATAGGATGAGATTTATTCACCGTAGAAAGAGTAAAGGGAAGAGTATGGGGGGAGGGGTGTAAATTCAGATGGAAATTGAATGGTTTCCAGTGTTTCGTTTGCACACTTGAGTTAGAATAATTTTTAAGATGAAAAATGTCGGTTCTTGTCCCCTGCACTTTTCCTAACAAAGTGACGCCCAAGCACCCATGCAGGGAGGGTGTGGAAAGTTTATTTGCCAAGCGTACCATCTCTCGCTAACCTTAACCACACTGTAGTTGTGCAATCTTTACTTATTCAACGCTTGAAGGATGAAATGAAAATTTATTTTCTGCAGTGGAAAGAACTATGTGGAAAAAAAACCTCCCCGGGGAACAAACGAAAGACTGTTCTTCTTTCTAATTCAAGGCTGAAGTAATATTATTTCTAAAGGAATACTGATATATCATGCTTGCTGATGTCAGAGGAACGCACCGTAATCATGAGCTCCAGAGGTTACCGAACATCATTCTTCTCACATTCAATTTAAAACTGAATAAAAAAACGAACATGATCTCAGTAAATGCTCAAATGGTGTCCCTCAAACAGTTTCAGGTCAACTTAATCTGTGACCTTCACCTGTTACAAAAGGGGAAAAAACATATATGATGTTAGCGATTAACCTGTTTTTTCTTCACCTTGGGATATTTGACTTTCCTCAAAGCCATAATATACAAAGAGCAAAAGTATCTGTTTTCTGAAATAAAATAATAAATACTCATAGACATGATAGATAGATAGATAGATAGATACTTTATTGATCCCCGAGGGCAATTCAAAGCCAGTGGCAGCACCAAATAAAACACAGCACACACGCCACAAACACTGTGGCAATACTTAAACTAAGTAAAATAACTGTAAATAAAGAAATAAAGAAGTCTATAAACATTATATACAAATACAAATGAAGGCAGTCCATAAAGGCAGTCTTATGCAGATACTGAATATCAATAAACCTAA
>CAESWR010000281.1:140489-164278 GCA_903171835.1 Mullus surmuletus | reverse complement strand
AAAAAAAAAAAAACAACTTCACAGTGAGTGCTCATAAAGAGGAGCTTTTATAAAAACTGCTGAGGAAACACTTTTATAAGACTGGCTACTGTTCCTCTTCTTGCTGTCTGATTGAGTTTCTGTTCAGCCCTCTTTTCTCTTTTGGGGTGGAAATGCTTTGAATGGTTGCATTTGCAGAATGTCATGCAGGGAGTGAGGAATCCCGTGCATCTCAAGACAAAGGAAGGTCAATAAATATCACCAAGAATAACAGGAAATAAGGAAGGAAGCAGAAGATGTTTCTACAGGTGCCTGTATTTGGTTTCAGCTTTGTCTTTCTGGAGCGATGATTCCCCCTCCAACCCAGTGTAAATGATACAAGTGAAGTCAGGTGACCACATTTTCCACATCCATCCATCACTTTATGTCACTTTCTCACACTGGCAACTGAAAAAAGGAACTTTTCTTCAGCATGTGTGCTTTCTTTCCCCCCATACTGCAGATTCAAACACAAAAAAACATTCAGCTTGGAATCAAATCATCCAATTTATCTGAAGCGGGGGGGGCGTGACCCGTCGCTGAGACTCTTCCACAGCCGAACCCTTGGGCCAAAAGCCTTCAGCTGTATCTTCAGTGGAGCGTTACTCCAGAATTTTTTCTCCACGCAATTACTCATGTTACATGACAAATATCATTGTGAAAGCAGTGTTAGGTGGAGAGAAAACACCAGTTTGATGTCACGGCTGTGCAGACATTTCTTTAAATGTGGCTTAATCTGTTGTGTATGAAAAGGGGCTCTATTCGTGCCTCTGATTTATCCCGTCTGTCCAGTTCGTCAAAAGGGCTGTCGGCACCGCAGCGATCGGGTTTGCATCTTCCTGCAGCCGCATCTCTGTGAAACACAACACTACACCCGCAACAGTCCCTCCAGTTCCCCACCCGCTCGTCCGTCTTACTGTCAAACAATCTGCCAGTAATAGTAGAAGTGAGATCCCACAGAAACGGCCTCTTATTATCTGGACACCATCTCTCATCTCCTATAGTCTGTTGTTTATGAAACAAATACAGGATTTGATATCATTTAAGAGCATCCATCATCTACTAAGATGGCGGACGCTGGCTGCTTTTCCGTCTGTAATGCCATTTTTTTTCTCAAGATCTCAATCCTCATCCGTGTCCTCAATAAACCTCAGTACATTCAAGACCCTTCTGCCCATCCCCATGATTTTAATCAACCCCCATCCACCAGAACCTTCACTGGCCCCCTGTTCCAGTTCAAAGTCCTCCTCCTTACCTTCAAAGCCCTTCATAACCGGCCCCCCTCCCATGCCTCACTGATCCCCTCCAGCAGGCCTCGTTCATCGTGCTTGAACCTCCTCTCTCTAAAAGTCAGAATCAACCACCAAGCCTGTAGGGGGGGCAGAATCTTCTCCATTGCCGCCCCCTCCCACTCTGTCCAAACAAGGTGTGTCCTGAACCGATATTGATATCGGTCCGAAAAACAAGTATTGAATAATATTGGCCTGCATCTAAAATCTCCTATATAAGCAAAGTCCATTCCAGACTCCGCTCGAGCAATTCTATATGTAACCCATTGGTTAATAATAAATGGCTGTTTTTCTCATAGCCACTGTTGCTGACTATTGTTCTCTGTTTGAGTAATATCACTTGTTTAAGCCTTTTCTAACATTCCATACTACAAAATAGGTAATAAAAGTATGTATGACTGAAAGTATGTATTACTTGCTGATATTGGATTGATATCAGTATCGGACAATACTGAAGGCTGCAATATCGGTATCGTATGAGAAGTGAGAAAGGTGTATTTGGACACCCCTTGCCCAAACACACCTGATCTCTTCCAAAACATTTCTCCACACCCACCTGTTTAGAGCTGCTTGCAATTGCTGACAGCGTTACCTCTCACCTGCTTTTAAAGATTTCAGGTGTGCCTTTTTTCTTGTTTAGGCAATTGTAAAGTGTCTTTGAGTATTTTGAAAGTCACTACGCAAATAAAATCTAAAATTGTTATTCTTATTACTACTACTCCACCTCTGTGTCCAACTCTTCCAGCAGAGGCAAAGTGCATTGCTGGATGGCCTGCAGGTTTTGGAGCTGTCCATCGGTGTAAATGATGTGGCCGCAGAGATGTCAAATGACCTGTGACAGATCAGCAGGTACAGAAAAAGTCTTGGATTTGTCCGTTGTGAACCAAACAGCATAGTGTGTTCTTTGAGGTAGACCACGCTTTAATGTCTAGGTATTGAGAACGCAGTGATTTTCAGTTTCTGGTGATTATACATGAATACAACCATGATTACAAATGTGTGTCCAATGGTTTTTGCACACCAGTTATTTCAAAAATAACCCCAAATTTAGTCGAAACCTCAGTCTAGACTCTACTAAAATGCACTAAAATGGTGATTACATGTAAAAACAATCAAATGATACGAAGTGTCACAGTTGTTCTTATTTATGTCTGAGAACAGAGTGCTGTTAGACATGAATTTCTGAAACTGTGACATCCGTCTCTCCATTTTCTCCTCTAAATCTCTGATAAATCAATATTCTAAAAAGTAACGTAAGTTAAAGTAAAGTAAAAGCATGTTATTTCAGCCTGGTCAAATATAGTGAAGGTCATCGATTTACAGGGACACGCCTCAACCGCACCTCTAATCACCTGACAAGTCCACTCATACTGCATTTGCTCAACCTATTTAGCAGTTTGATAACAACGCTCGCTCTCAGGACAGCTCACAAGATCATACCCTCCCGCCTTTAACGTCCATCGTTCATTTAAATTCTCAGTAAATTGCTAAACTAATCATTGTGGCATGTTCCTTGCGAGTGAAAAATCTGATAATCCTGTAAGGTTCTAGATTCAGTTGATGATTCAAAATAGACAATTTGTTACTTCTTTTTTTTATTACTTTAATTCTTATGTCATAACTTCTCAACATTGACAACATGTCGTACATGTTTGAGCCAAAGACCTTGACCTACTATATCTTACTGTCATCAAATATCATAGAAAAAAGACCAAAAACAACATGGAATCCACCACACTTTCTTCGGTCTGCAGCCAAAGCCTCATATATCTTCTTCTGCTCCATTGTTGTCTGGCACTAAAAATACGGTAGTGTCCCAAATTTAGATCTTTACATGTAACCCAGTTGTTTCGGAAAATCTTTTTTCAAAAGGCATATATTTACGACCTGTCTTCGTGAGCTTAGGTTTTCAATTGAAACTGTTTGCTTTCAGAATGTGTGCTCCAGAAGTTGTTAGATGTTCTAAAGATGTGACATGTTTTTGTCTTTTGATTGGATTTTTGCTCAAAGCAACATGATGCCCTGCTGCTCTCAGATAAAATCAAATTAAGTGAATCAAAGTGAATCAAATATAAAATCACAAGCATGAGGTATCGCTCCAGTCTGATCTTATATAAAACTTAATGCCACCAACATCATATTTATCACCAGCATTTTGTTTCAATTTATGAGAAGATTGCATCGCTTCCGATCTTTTATTATAAAATCAAATAAAAGAATCATCTCCCCTGGGGCTCCGTTGTTTTATTTAGGGAAATAAAAACGCTTCCCCCCATGATTTCCGGTGGATCTGGATGCATATAGACAAAGCTCCCTCCGCAAGCACAACATTGAGCCATAATGAGCCACAACACCGTCTGAATTTGTCTTTATTCTTTGTCTTTGTGAGAGTTGTGAAATATTTTATTACAAAAAAAGACCTTTTCCAGAAAGTGCAAACTGTCATTTTAGTTAATTGTGGAAAAAAGATATGAAAAGCTGAATTTTGATTCAGTAGGTTTTAAATATAAGCCTGTGGTGCTAGAGATATCTTGTCAATGTGAGTCTAAAGAAGAAAAAAGCGGAGTCTCTTTGACCTGAACCTGCCCTCAAGATATTTGCAGGCATGTCTTACTGCCCAGTGGCGATGGCCTGCACTCCCTGAGGCTCGCCAGCGGAGGCATCCTGCAGGGCATGTCTGAGGGTGTCTGGGACCAAGTGGTTGACCACAGCAAAGTCCTGCCAAGCCATTGTGATGTTAAAACAACCACTGCATTCCTTACACTACAGTATAAGCCCTGAGCCAGACTTGGAAAGTTACCGACTTGGGGCCCCATGATTTCCCCAAAGCTTCTTGGAGCTCAGATAATAACTGTTTTGATTTGAGACTAATAGATAAAGATTAACTTCCAGTGAAAAGGACTTTGTGAACACTGGAAATCACCAAATTGTGCTGTAAGACGTCCGTGATGCTTTGGCGTGTTTCCGCACTGATTTCGTTTTTTTGGCCGGTCGGAGCAATACAGATTCCAGGAGGAGCGGCCTGGGCAGCAGGAATGTTTGCATTTTACTTTTCTGCAAAGCCACAGATACATATTCCAGTGTTTCCAATTCAAGAAACATCTACATGTCTTAATATAGCACTTAGCTGATAGTTGAGAAAAGTATCAAACTGAACTCAGGCAAGAACTGTGTTTCGTGCGTATTCCAGACTTTAACCATCATTGACACATAACACTAGAGCATTTAACTACAAAATATTAAGGAGCCGCAAAGGCAGATCCGGACTGATGAGGTGCTGGTTATGGAAACATGAGACATTGAGCTTACCGCTACCGTCAATGTTTCTGATCTGTTACCCAAAGTGAATGCATGCCCAAGAACAAGCATCGCCTCAGTGCTTGTGTCATTTCTATTCTCTTACTCTGACCTTTGACTGGCTGTACTTCCAGTAACCAGTGAGGATGAAGCCACTCAGGGAAACATTGCCCTTTAAAGTTAATAAAATGTTCCGGAACTAAGAATTCAGAGAGGAGTTGGCCTCCATGATGAAGGGAAGACGATATTTCATCATGTTCAGAAATGTCTTTAAAGCGCACACAAAGCCTTTGATCGATTTCAAATGGCAGTATTTCATCATGATACTGTCACCTTGGAGTCTCTCCACTGTGCTGAGTTGCGCACCAAATGCTGACAGCGTATCATGTATTACTTTACCAATGAATAAATAACAAGCGGGATAAAAACAGATTTCTCTTTCTGTTTCAAGCTGTGTCTTGCATTTACATTTAGATCATACGTATGAATGCAACTAGTAATAAATCAAAATCAGACAAGACCTTTTCATTTCAGTTTTTTTTTTTCATTTAGTCATCACCCGTTTTTGAAGTTAAGTGGGTATTTATACATCGGGTTCTCGGCAATGTCAAACTTCTTTTTAATTTAACAAAGATACTGTTGATACAACATATTTTCCTCCTTTTTTTGGCTTCCTTTTTAATCAGGAAATTGCCACACAATATATTATGATAAAAGTCTATAAGAAATCAACGTGAATCGTGAAATCCTCCCCTTGCGGTGAGAAACTGCATGTTTTCCCTGATAACGTTGCAGGAATACCAATGTGATTGCAGCAGCGTTTGCATCCATGTGATCAAATAAGGAATGGAGCACATTAGCGAGGCACTTACACTATTATGCTGGCATAAACTCCGCTCCTCAGTGCCACCGTTAAAACCAAAAGGACACACTGGCAGAGGAAAACCGTTTACTGGCTGTATAACTGTATGTGCGTGTGTGTTCTCCATCATACAAGTTCCTCATTAACCTGGGATTTGAACCTCTGACCTCCTCATACACGTTTCCAAGCCGCTCTGTCAGCTCTCTCAGCTCTCTCAGCTCCGTGCCCAGCTGACTAACAAACTCGGCCGATTCATTAGTGCCGCTCTTGGCAGCGGTGCTGTGCCACGCAGGACCTGGAAACTAAATATCTCAAACTGAAGTGCTTTTACGTATATGGCAGCATTTATTAGCCACTGGTGCAGCTTTTACCATTATTTTTTTTCTGTTTCGAATCACATGTTCTGTAGTAGCCTATTTATTTTCCTGCAGTAAAAAGGTCCGTGTCAGGCCAGTGTGAATGTGCCCTTTTATTCTCGCAAATAATATCACCATAAAGTTATAGACAAACATCGACAAACACTCGTTATAATCACACGCCCTTGATTTGCATATAGCATGATCTGTAAACACATGATTTGAATGACTTGCTTTAGATCTTAGATCAATCTTGCACTCTAATTGGACTTAATTTCCCGCATGTTGTCCAAATCAGATACTGCAAGCTTGACATTACACACAGTCAGAGAGCTGGCACACACACAGTGGTACTTTGTGTCGGCCGTGAGCCTGGTACAAATCCCACTTCACATATCAGTTAGTGCTCTCCCCCTCCCGAAAACAGTACATCTTTCAGGTGCACAAAGAGGCGGCCGATGAACGTACGTGCTGTCCTGGCGCACAAACAGACAGGGTCATACCATTTGGCCTTTTATCTTTTATTTTCCTTCTCTCTCTTATCTCCCCATCTATATGTCATGTTAGCTGAGCTCTTTGGAACCAGCAGACGCACACTCGGCCCATTCACCGCATCAAATTGAGTCTAATATAATTGCTGCAGCAGTGCAGTGCCAAGTGTTTGAGTTGGAGGGGCTTTTTGGTGGGTTTCAGGATAAAACAGGATATCTCATCGTGTCTTCGAGTCCCACCCCCCCGCCCCCCCCTTCCCTCCTCACCCACAAAGAATTTTCGTGCAACTTAACTGACCTAAATGACTTAATTTTGACATTAAAAACCATGTACATGTTGGCGCTGTGGCTGTAAAAATGATTTCCGTGGAACTTTCAAACACTCATTAATATCTATAAACACATCAAGATAGAAAATACTGAAGCCAAGTGTTACCGGAAAATTTGGGGTCCTTTTTCCGCTTCGGATGAAGTTGTTGAGTTTGGATGCTGGAGAAATCAGCCTGATTAGAGGGAGCAGGGGAGGGTCAGTGAGCAGTCGCTGTGAGAGCTTTGTCCTCACCATCAATCTGGCTCCATTAGTCGCATCACACAGACAGACTCTTATTCAACTTTTACTGGATGCACATCTATGAAAAAAAAATAAAAAGCAGTGGAGAGTTCAAGAACTTTTCACAGCCCAGAGCACCGAGTGAAACACCACCTAGTTTCTTACCCCCAGAGTCCCACTTTTTTGGTTCTGTTCCATCAAAAGAGTCCTGCACTCTGCTCCATGTTGTGGACAACAGGGCTTTCACCTATTTGAAGAAGCTGTCATTCAGCTGGAATTCTTATCAAAAGTGCTGGATTGGAGTATATGAGTGTTTCCACTCACACTTTCTTAAGACCCGGACATGCCAGAGCTACAGTTTTGTGGTGAATTGGAATAATTGCGTCGTGTTTCAGTACTCGTGATTGTACTTTTTAATTTCCAGAATTGGAAGCAGTTGCACCCCACTGCTCAGATGAGGCTGCACTGGTAAATTTAGAGGGAGACTTCAAGACCTTTTCCTCGCCACCAGTAACAATTATCAACATTTCCACTCTGTAACCTCTCAGAGCAATTACAAATTTGGAAAGTTTATACCTCCAACAAGGTTCAAAATCCCTTAATCTTGCTCTTGACGTGGTTTCAACTCCTCGATTTTGACTCAGCATAGGTGGTCTCATCCACACCCTGCTGTGACTGCTTCATGATGGTCCAACTGGTTCAGATAGCTGGTTAGCTGTCGAAAGAAGAGTTTCTCATGATGATGAAGACAGATAGCAAGGATCTTTACTGAGCTTCCTCTAAAGCAGCGTCTCCTTCACAGCATGAGAAACAGTTATTTCTGTGCCAATGAGAAACTCTGAAAGGAAGTCAAAGTATGACTAGTTTCTGTAATTTGAAAGCCCAAATAAAGAGACAAACACGGTCTGCCTGGTGTCATCTGGACACGCATATCTTACATAGATGAGCAAATATCACTTAAAAAACTAAAATAAAAATAATCCTTGTTTTACTGCCTATATGTTACTTTATTTACATCCAACAGCAAGATCTACAAAATAATTCCCTGGACAAACTATGTCACATGAGTGAAATCTGACAATTTCAGCTGCTTTATTAGTTTTTCTGTTTCATGTTTTTAATGGACTGAACAATAGCACTGCCTGTGGACCGCGATGGTCATACATTTCAAGGGATCTAAATGTATTCAAAAGGACCAATAAGTCTATTAGATGTCATCAGGATTATTTGTCCTTTAATGAGGTTATAGATGGAACTGCATATTATGCCACATTTCTTTGTCAATGAGATTATGCGAGTCAGCCGTCAGCAAAGGGAAGAACCTGTAATAACAAAGAACTGGGTAATAAAGGCGGCACTTCTGTTTAGTCCCATAAATGTCACAACTGCATTCAATTACTATTATTCAAAAGCGCAATATGACTACATATACCGTGTTACATATTTATTACCATCAGTACAAGAATTCTAAAGTCAGACTTGATCGAAAATGTGACTTTACATGGACTTAATGTAAGCATGGATTTTCCAGCTAACCTAACAGCAGAAGCTGGTTCTATTTGTAACAAACCGTGGCACAAATGCTCGCACACTGTAGATTATAAACCATCAAAGCTTGAAAATGTTTGATGCTGAGAGTACAGATCTGGCGCACAGAGGCATGTTTCGACACTTTCTCAGTTTGTATCACAATTTGTGTTAGTTTGCATAAATATTTTTCCTGCCATGCAGACGTCTCCATCTGGGTCTGTGCGGTTTTCCACTGTGAGCAGGTTCTTTAATATCAAGGCCTGAGATGGTGTTTGTTATAAAACAGTCCCTCTCCTGGGATATCTGCTTTTCTCTCTTACACAGGAATGTACAGAAATTGAGACCTTGCGAAGACTTGAGGGTTGGGCATCCAAGAAAGAAGACAGAGGTACACACACACACACACACACCCTGTATCGTGTGCCTGAACTTCATCTTGAAGACAGAGCTTTAAACACTACCACATGCTAAGAATCCAGCAGCGAGCAGAGACACAGTGTGTGTTTGAGTGCGTGCACATGCAGCCGTGCATGCTAGGCTGCCTCTGTGTATGCTCTAGTGTGTGTTTGTGTATTTTTGCTCACTTATCCGTGAGTGTGTGTGAGAGAGCGAGAGCAGAACGAGGGCTGACTGTAGTTTTATTATCCACTGTTAAAAGGGAAGACCAATTATTGGACTGATTTGGTTGAACTTGGCAGTAAACCATGTGTTTGCCTGCTTGGCGGCAATAAGGAACACAGTGTTGTTTAACGCTCACACACTCGCCGTGATGCACATTACAATGCACAATAGTTCTGTGGGAGAATTATGTAAGAGCATGTGCAGCCAGTCAGAAAATGTGTTTTCCAGAAACTGCCATCCTGGTCCAACTTTTCCTGGTTAGTATTACAGTTTCTTCTGCGGTGGGACCCCTTCGTGCATGTGCACATACATACTCTATGTGTGTGTGTGAGTGAGCGAGTATTATCCGGTTAATTTTACCCACTTTTATATGGATGTCAGAGCAGCCGTGGACATTTCCAAGAGAAACCATTCATTCAGTAAAATGATCCCACATCACGCTGCCGAACCACAATGAGATGAGAAAATCGCATCCAGCACATCTCATGGTCGGAGTTTGTCCTTTATGGGGTCACAAGAGAGCCCTTTATGTAAATCCTGTAAAGAGATAGAGTGTCTGTTTGTTTGGGAACATGCATGTGTGCGGCAATGCTCCCTCAAGTGTTGTTTTGGACGCTTAAAAGAAAACCCTGTTGAAAGCAATTGAAGAATTTGTTTGCTAGAAGCCAGCGGTGCTTGAATCGAATCCATTTCTTGTGAACTGCAAATGTATTTTTTTAATAAAAAAAAAAGAGAAAGAAAAATGTGTTCCTGGGGTGGTTGGGTCTGGGTTCCTTAGCTCTAGTTGTGGGCGTGTGCTTGGGTCTCCGAAGGTGTGGCCTCTCATCACCCACCTGGCTCTGCTGCACACCTGGCTCCTGTTTCCTGATGAGCCGGTCCAGCTCTTATACCCAAGCTTCACAGTCGCTCATCGCCACAGTATTGCACTTCTCTATGTGGTACCATCTATTGGCCGTTTTTGCATTCCAGCCCTGCTTTGACCTTTTGACCCCTTCAAATAATTGTGCTGTTTTCTCCTTTTTTTTGAGTCTCCCCAGACCCTGGACTCTCTCCCCACAGACTGGAACAGAACGTGGTTCTCCAGCCTCCCTGGACTCACTCCACTGCCACAGCCCCCCCAGGATTCACCCAAGCACACCCACTCCCTGTTGCACTTTTTACATTTGATTAAAAAACACTTCCCCTGGCTCTGGTAGTCTGCTTTTGGGTCCCCCAGTTGTGAACCCTGACAAAATGCATTCTATGTTGGATGCATTCTTCTTCAAGTCTCAAAAGTTCAGTTTTTTTTTTTCATGCAAAGTCAATTTCAGCAAGTGCATGTTCTGTAAATTACCTCACTTTAGTGAAACAAATGAACCAGAAGGGAAAAATCAAAACACCCCTCAGTGCAGTCAAATGTATCTGTCATACGTCCAACGTGACACCACAGCGTCACCACAGCCAGTGTCCAACACGACTCAGGTGCTGATCAGTCATCAGGCAGCAAGAGAGCGAGCAATCGGCGGTTCTGCAGCTCTGGCCACTCTGCCTCCGATGGAACGTCACGCTATTGCTTTTTTGCTGCAGCAAAATAAAGTCATGAGTACAAAAGGCAGGAGTGATGCGAAAAACACAATCGGGCCAATCTTTTGTCAAGGGAGAGATGATTTACAGAATGTATGCTGTAATGGAGAGGAGGAAAAAATACATTTTTATTTAATTTTCTCTGACTTTTTGCTCATTTAGATGAGATTTACTTGGCACTGTGTCTGCCGTTGTTGCTATGGTGTGTTCATTTTTTTGGACCAGGGCCTGAAAACAGACGGGGCGTCGTATGCTCGAGTCTGATCAAGAGTATGAGGTGTAGGAACACAGATGGACATCAGCGTTAGTTCATCATAATGGAAACAAATATCTCACACGTCCAAGATGATTGAAAGCGATGAAAGATGTTTACATCAAACAACTTCAGTTGAAATTGCTCTTTTTTTTTCAAAGTGACCAGTCACAGTAGTGAGAGACCACTGTTCTGGTAAGCTAAATTAAATTAGTTGATAAAAGATGACAACAGGAAAATATGTGTGCTGCCCCGAGAAACATGAATCTGCTGAGCAGATCTGCTTTTAGCATCTGTGAATCTCTGCAGTTTTCCCTTGCCGTCTTATAAAGTAACAGCCTGAAGGTCCCACAGGTGCTCTGAATGCTTCTTGGCAATGAAAAGAAAACGTTCTTCCATCATAGGAGGGGATAAATAGCGCTCTCTCTACCTCTTTCTCTCTCTCTCTCTCCCTCACTCTCACTCTCTTTGATGGCTCTCCAAAATGTGACTCACCGCATACAGAAAATGAAAAGCAGTTCAGTGACATTCTTTTGCGTCATCTTGTGTACTTAAGCCTGGACTCAAACAAATAGATTTCCAAACAGACATACAATCGGCAAACGCTACTCAAGGTTGCACTCTCACACGAACGGCGAATAGCCCGCACACACTCGCATGCACGTACACACATACACAAAAACAGCAAAACCGCACAAACACCGGTAGCTTTGCCCTTCACAGTCTTGACTTTGTGTGTTTTTATGTGCGCGTAGGAAAACACTTCTCCAAATGCTGACAAATCCCACAACTGCTGAGCACAAAAGCATAAACAGAAATCTAAATTAGCCATGCATTCTTTGATGCATAATTGAGTTCTGGAGTATCTCCAGGAAGAAGAGTTTAGGTAATAACTTGTAAATATGGTAATAGTTCACATTCATAACATTCTAACACTATATATATATTATATACCACAATACTTAAATGCACTTGGTGATGCAGAGCAGCAGCTGCTGCCACCTTTGTCGTGTTCGCCCTCAGTGACAGCAGATGCTCAACTGCCATAGATGTTTTTCTCCTCTGCTCTGTTTTACAACATTGCTACTCTCTGGCTGGCTTCCCTTTGCTCTCAGCAGGCCGCTGGCTCTGAGAAAGGAATCAAAGACTCACCCTCATTATGTAAGAGAGTTGCTTCCTGTTATCAACATTTCTGAGCTTGTATGTAGTCCCCAAGCTGCCACCTATGGGTCTGACAGCGTAGATCACTCAGGTGCATCATGTGAAGGCCCCAATGAGGCTTCGCTGTAGCAGATATTTTACTTTTGCAGGTGATATCTAATAGAACATTTAAAGGTTACCTTCTATGGGGTATTTGAGACAATTTCATTTGGTTGCCAGAGGCACAAAAACATTATTTGAAAAGTTTTTAATCCCGCAAATTCAGCTTTGGTACTTAATTTCAGCCAGTCTAAAAGTGGCTCTATTGAGCTCTCCTGAGAACGGGCCGTTTCTGTGCCTGTACCTTTAAATGTCAATGAGCTGTGTGTGGCCACGCCCACTCCACGCTCTTATTGGGCAGGGGATACCGCTTTGGCTTGCGTAAGTTCTTAGCGTACAATACGCTGTTTTTTTTTACGGCAGAAACGCCGTCGTTCAACTGTACCCAATGGAACCAGAAGCAGGACATTTCAGAATGGTTGGTAAAATTTTTTGCTAAATCTCTTATTTTGATCATATGTGTTGTTTCAGTTACTACCATTTAGCTAATAGTAAGATCTTATCTGGGGGGCTGGTGGACAGCAGCCTCCACTACAGCCGGGGGGAGTGGACAGTGACTTCCACCTCACATGTTTCCAA
This sequence comes from Mullus surmuletus, assembly GCA_903171835.1. NCBI lineage: Eukaryota > Metazoa > Chordata > Actinopteri > Syngnathiformes > Mullidae > Mullus > Mullus surmuletus. The sequence goes on along the minus strand of CAESWR010000281.1, from coordinate 151,609 downwards.
CAAAAAAGATGGACCGGAGTTGACATCGTGCATGAGATCGACCTGCAGCACCCAACCTCCCGACAGAAAGGGTTAGCCCATCGCCACCAAATACGTTCAAAACACAAAATTAGACTGGTAAGGGTCAACCCAGTTCCACAGAATTTTTGTGACGGTGTACTTTTTTTCTCTAATGCCACATTTGTCCCCTTCCTTACAACATGGGAAGCTTGTACGCTATACCGTTGCACAAGCATCGACTCGTTATGCAGATATTTTTTTTTTAATTATGTAACTCCAGCAAAAACGTAACAATGCTGTTACATGACTGCTATATAAAGGCATATGATGTCGTTACACTAATGTTTTAGTGCTCCGGCTAATGAAATATGTACACCAACAATCTTCCTGTGTTATTTTAATGCAGGCTTGTGCATTATCATACAGTAAACATGAAGTAAATAAGAGTTTTAGACGCATCACTTTCCGTCAGCTGTGCTTTGCGTAACCATGGGAAGAAGATGGAGGAAGAGTGCAGGATCAAGGCAAGCTGGCAAGCTTTGCATGTTTTGAATGATCTTTCTGCAGAGAATAGGGAGCTGCACCATGATGACACACTTTACAGCTGATAAGACCTCTATTGTTTCAGACAGGGGTTTTACAGAGATGTGTTTCAAATCTGCCTCATCTATATCTAACAAACACACCAGGAGGGAACATCATTATCACACATGTTCACAACACTGTATTGTTGTACATGAACTAAGAATTAGGACATGCATTCTTTTGTAATTATCATTAAAGTTTAAAGGCATTAAATTAAGTTGGGATTTACCTCTATGTCATCAAGACATAGTGGGTAGTGTTTGCCCTTGATACTAAAGAAAATGTTTGGCTTGTGATAATGTATGGTGATTATTTAAACACAATTATGGAGGGTTCTTTCTCATTGATAAAAAATGAGATGAGAATAATAAACACTTTGCTGTGGAACCCGCATTTCATAGCTGATTTGTAACCAAGAAAAACGTGGACGTATCTTATATATGTGGGTCCGACAAATGATTTATAGAGGCAGAAGTAATAATCGTGCTGCGATGGACTGACAGGGAGCTCAGAGTGTGTGTGAGCAACATGACCTGTCCCTGCACCTGTGTGCTCGTGGCAGAGTTAGCAACTGGTTGAGCCACTGAGATTTACAGTGACAGAATGCACACACAAACGCACACACACATACACACACTCACTACACATGCACGCACGCATGCACACACACCCACACTGGATTGCATGTGTGTCCAATGGTATAGGGTTATTTCAAATTCTTTGGTGCAATATGAAGAAAAGTTATCAAACGCAAAATTAAATGTAATAAAAATTGTCTGTAAACCTGCTGATTGACATATTCACTGACCGGCAAATGACAACAGAGGTAAGAAATCAGCAGAAAAACATCATTTACACAAGATATCAAAAATTACAGCGTTTACTTTGAGGGTTAATCCTCAGCTCCTCCTCTATGATATTTATTGGACATTTAGTGTCGAAAAAAAAAGCAACACCTGCTTCTGTTCAACGAAAGAAAAACAGGGTGGATATAAATCGACAGAAGAGGACAGTGTTGGAAAAATAAATAAAATGAAAGTGCTGTGGAAAATCAAATGACTTAAGTGGTGGAAAGGGACAGAGGGGAGGAAGCAGAGGAGCGCATGTGTGTGTGTTTATGTGTGGGTGAGTAATCCTGATAAACTACCCGACGCCGACCACTGCCTCGCAGGCAGGACACGTCACTTGACCCTTTTCACACAACCTGACTAACCCTGGCACTTTGAGGCTGCCCCACAGATGCTGCCGCACCTAGCGCCTCAAGACCTTTTTGTCCTTAGGCGAGTTTCCCAAATTCCGAGCACAAGCCTCTTTGACCCCTGCGCTTGAACCCCATGACATCACATGGCAGGATCATGTCATGCAAACCCCCATGCATTTGCAGGGATGGTGGCCTAAGACGCTTATTGTCAGCATGTTTGGCTCTGAACTAGGGCTGTCGCGGTATATTGCTATTGACGATAATAGTGGTATTAAAAAATGAAAATTCAATATTGTGTTAAAAATGCGCATATGATAAAATCATGTAAATGATCCACTGCCCGTTTTCTTCCGCTCTTCTTCGTCTCCCTCCTGTAGCAATGTTTTCATATCGTCTTTATACCACCTTAGACAGGTTTTTGATTGTAATTAATCTGCAAAAAGAGAAAAAAAATCATAGATAAAGTTAAAGATCGATCTCATTGATTATTATTTACATTTTTGTTGATATTGTGATAAAATCGCCATTGTAATTTTTTTTTGCCAATGATAATCGTGAAGTGAAAATCTGATATCGTGACAACCCTACTCAGAACACACAGCATGATCCCACTGTCCAGGAAAAACGAAAGAAAGTGGGATTTAGTGAACAGAGAATATCAAAGAAATAGAAAATAATGAACAGAAAATCATTATTCAGCATGGTGTAACAGGGAGTTCCCCTTCACAGCTTTCGTTGTGGCAATCCTGAGTTTTTACCACCCGGCTCATCCATCAGAGTGTGCAGCTATTACGCAACTTGTCGCTCAAGCGGCGCAGACACACACTCGGCAGCGGCAGACTGACAGATGGTCTGTCCCGCTTCATTCAGTGAAAGCTGACACATATGCTCACATGCACATACATACTGGGTGCACCCATGGGCGGGCTGGGATGGGAGGGGAGTCCAAATCTGCCGGCCGTATCCCGCTACTGACATTCATGTGACAGCTGCTACCAGTTTGGAAGGTATGAATGATGCTGAGATTGGAACTTTAAAATTCTACCCGCACTTATAAGAATGGAAGTGAATGAAGGTACACAGGTTCATGAAAAGAGGAGACAGGTCGGTGCCCCCTCCCCAGATCTTCCATCCTCCACCACCCCCGGCTCTTTATGCTGTCGAGTCACAAGATTGAGGGTCTTGGAGGAGTGATGAAATGTGAAAGACCCAGATGGCAGCTGGAGACCGATTGTCTCAATTGATGTGGGCAATAAGAGCAGTGTTCAGGACTCGTGAAAGTGGGAAATGACGGAGACCAGAGAAAGATGGAGGCGGGGATCCCCTGATGATGGAGAGGCAGAGCTAGAAGATCTTTCTTATCGGCGTTTCAGAGCGTGGAGGTTCGAGCGGGAGTGAGCATGGAGGATAATTGAGAGCTGCGTCTCTTGACAGTTCCTGCCAATGAGTCATGTGCAACTTTGGCAGGATTTGAGCTTGTTAAGGAATGTGCCACTAGAACTTTTTTGTTTCAGGAAGGGAGAATGAGGAAGACGTGCCGATTTCAAAAAGTGCAACCATTTCAATGTGATTGACTCAGTAAAAAGCGCTCAGAATGGAATTTAGAGCAGAATAAGTTAATGGACGATTTCCATCTCAAGCTTCTGCTAAGGAGACTGAGAAGTTTTCACGCCTTTCGCTTTGGTGGATCAGCTGCGAACAACTCCCAGCCAGGCATCGCTTTCCGCTCTTTGTGACCTTTCAGGGGCAGGTTTGGCTTCAAAGTATCCCTCAACGGAGCGGGCAAAGCGCGGAGGCTTTCCCCCGCTTTATGATCTTGCAGAACCTTGAGCTCATGCCTTGTTCTCTTCGATTTCTCAGAACTCCCTTACGTGTCTGGTAAGGCACCGGCTTTGTTGTTTCATCCAACTCTTCTTCACTTCTTGGCCTTGTCTGGTTTGAAGCAGGTCATCCAGCCTTTGAACCTCAAGATGAAACACCTCACACTCTTGCTTGTGCTTCTGCAGAGACTCCTCTCTGGCACCTGCTGCCCGGAGCTCCTCTGGGCTTGTGGAGACTCTGTGGCGTGGAGCTCATCAGTTCAGGTCTCGTCGTCATCTCTCGTCTTCTCTGAATTCTGTGTATTTCCTGAGGTTTCTAGCAATGTCTGTCTTGTGGATTTTATCTACAACAATTTTGCTCCCAGGCCACTCGTCTCCTCCACCATTCTGACCTCTGGTGGTGCCTCAACACAGCGCCCCCAGGTCACGCGGCTTTCTAAATATACCAGAATACTGTTATACTCTTCTACCAATCAAGCCTGGTTGAACTATTTAATTTTCTCAACTTTTCCAATTCTTCTTCACCGCACACATTGATAAAAGAAATCACTCTGCAAAGTGGCTCTAACCAGTCCTCTGCATCCATGTGTGTATGTGTTTCTTTGTTTGTGTGTGTGCACAGGGAGATAAAGCGAGTATCACAAGACTAACAACAGCTGGTGAGATCGGCAGCAGGTGCTCTAAGGTAAACCACAGGGTCTCTGAGTCCAAGAGATGACTCTTTGGTGGCGTTTTGCAAACTTTTGAAAGGATATTGGGGATTATAGGGATTTTCTCAACCCAATGGCCAATTTTACCATCAATTCTATAAAGATCGAAGTGGTCGACTGACCTAGACCATTTCGGAACTTACAATCTTCAATAACTTAAGTGTATGTGGAGTGGCACAGAAATGTGGGACTTGACGTGTTCATTAGCATGGCTAACTTTAGCAGGGCTAGCGCAGACTTTGCCTGCAGGTTCGTGTTCACCTGCCTACGTTGTAAGTTGATGTCAGTTTGCAGTAAAACATGTTGAATTTCTCCATCAAAATCAAATCAAACTGCAATCCTTAAAACCCTTATCTTGCTTATGGTTTTCCATGCATTAGTGTGCTGCTAGTATCAAAAATTAATAAAATGTTTTGCTGAATTGACTAGTTGCTGCTAATGTGACAGACCACAGCAAAATCAATGCGAAAGGAGACGGACCTTTAGGTAGTTTTGCTGCTTACGGACCGATTGACGAAAAGACTGCCTTCATAGTCCGGCTGGCAACAGGGGACCGGGACATTTATTTATAGCAACATTACAAGTTTCCATGATAGTTTCCACAGGGCAGGCCAGAGACTCTGGAAACACATGGCTATCTATCAGCCCCCCATCCTTATCAACACAGGGGAACCAAAGCTGGGCCAGCAGGGGCAGATTATGGACCAAGACACCCACTGCTGTAGACAACGTGCCAACAGGGACTTACTTTTTTTTTTTTTTTGCACTGATAAATTGAGTGGCTGCTTTCGTAATGACATCATGCAACCTTATCCACAATATACAATTAATCAGCCAGAGAAAGCTTGAATACATTAACTGTCTTCATGTTTTGTATTTGCGCATCCTTTAGCTCCGGCTAATATAGGTGAAGTTAAGACTGTAATTGAGTTATCACTAATTCTGAAGTCTATTGATGATATTAAATGAAATAAACAATACACCATTTTAGATGATGTAACTTATACGGTCCTGCCAAACTTTTACTTTGTACGCACAGCGCCGGTCTCCACAATTCAACACTGCATTGCAAATAATGACTTCCATTGTAAACTGTGTATAGACTGTATCTGTCTCTGCATGCACGCACCACGTCTGCATGAAGGCGTTGATGAGGTGCTGAAAATACCAGCGCTTGCACAGGCACGGCTGTCTGAAGCCAAAGAACACCACATAACACATATTGTGTGCATATAAAAAATCACACTCACACAATTCAGAAATGTGGAGGGAAACATATGTGAAGCGTGTGAGTCCAAGTCTTTTCTGGTTTTGATTATAGTTAATATGTGTTGAAAATAAACAGTGAAGCACTATAAACCAGATTTCCATAACCTCCAGGGTCTTTCCACCTCTGAATAGAGGGATAAAGAAATTCATAACTACAACAAGGATCATGTTACTGTAAACTTAAATAAGAGCGGGACTTAAAGTCTGTTAAAGACGGATCATCCTAACAGACCACCATGTTTCATTGCACCTGAGCCCCTGCATCTCCCCCACGTAATGATTCTGGAAAATTGCCCTTCATACTTGTCGACTCCAATATTGTGAGCATTTTTACAAGGCTCTATGTTTTGGGAGAGAATATGAACTCTACAATTTGGTTTACAAAAAGATTTTTCTGTCAACCTGAATGCATCCTGAATCCTGAATGCACTATTATGTTGCAGTCATGTGATATGTATGATATGTAAGGTACCCAGGTATCTATTAACAGTTCTGAAAGTATCACTGATGGTGTTTGTGCTGTAATTAATCCATGCTACCATCTAGTGGTGGAACTGTAAACTGCCACTGAGTCCAGTGACGGTTAAAAGGAACACAGTTGTGTGTGTTTGAGGTGAAATGTTGGTCAAGCTTGCTCGAAGACACTGATACAGTCTGATGTTTGGCAATTCATCCTGACAGTGCCAGTGACGCCAGGGATTCCTTCAGCATCAACAGAGAAGATGGAATGTGGAGTCAACGGCCACATTCCAAATGGTTACCATATGGTTTCCCAAAAAGCAATCTGTACTAGAGGACGATTCATCTGCAGCCAATGCTGCATCGTTTAATTCATTTTGAAGGGATAAACTGTCCATATGGTCAACCAACCGTGGTATGCTCACTTTATACCCATCTATAATATTGTGGCTTTGAGACACATACTAAGTGCAGCAGTGACCATGCTGACATGCACATTTCAACCACAGCTGCGTATTTTTTTTATTTTTTGTAACATTTATTTATAGAGCACATGTCAAAACATTGTTACAAAGGTCTTTACATGCATATATATATATATATATATATATATATATGTATATATACATGGGCGGTCACCTGCTTTGATCAGTTAGGTTAGCAAGCCATATAACTACATAGAGCAAGGAGGTATAGTTATACTCGACGTACAATACATAGCTGCACATCACCAGTGTAAACAATCCAGTGCAGGCTCTACACCGATGTCGGACTTTATCATCATCACATTATTCTTACAGGAGGATACCCAGATCATTTTTTTATGGATCAAGCAGAAATGACATTGGGTATAATAAGTCAAATCACAGAATGTGTTGAAAATACATAATTATTACACAAATATGTAGTTCTGCTCAGCCTATCACTTTGTGTCTTTCAGCTGTTTGTTTTTTTGCTATGCAAAAACTACTTCATTTTTTTAAATAATCACTCTCTCGTCGGCTCAGTTTTAGCCTCAGTATCTTTGATTAGCTTTGACTACATACTACTTCCTCAGTTCCAAAGAGCAACAACAACATCTTTTGGGAGCCAAACTGCAGATATTTTTGGCATAGACCAATACACAAACCATTTCAGAAAATCAATGGACACACTGCAGACAGGTATTATTCACCTGGAAATTATCGATAACCACATTCCATTTCTATAGCCGTTTTACAGTTAGTATGCAAATGATTTCCTAACAATCAGGATTTTGTTTTTTTTATTTCAATTTTATTTTTTTGCTTGTACATGAACATGATACTCTAAAAATCTGATCAGAATTCTGAATTGGGATTACTGTGTTCATATCGATGCACTCAATAACCCATAAAGGAACACCTATTAAATGCACATTTCCCATTTGTCAGAAGCCTACTTTACTTATAGAAACAAGATCAACAACACAACTTCAAGACCAGGGTACTTACAAGCAGTTTATCCACCAATTACATTACACTGTAATGTTCAATGACATGATAACAAATAGACAGTGTACTGTCACATTATAACCACATCACCAGAGACTAAATTAATGGGCCTTTTTATTTAACGAGGTTACTGAAAAAAGTCCCAATCTGTCACCCAAACCACTGAAATATTCATGCAGGGGGTTTTATTTTGTCACGGAACGCTCATGATGACATAACTATTAAAAGCCTCTTCATTCACGTGGTGTGGTGTCATATTGCGAGCAACATTTTGCTCCTGTGAAAGAACCATCACGCTGCATGTCACACATGTTTGCCTTGTCCTCATTTGTACTTTATACATTTGCTTCTTACCTTGACCAGGAGTTCCCGGCAGAGGAGATCTCATATGTCACATGGGATGTTCCTTGTTAAGTAAAGAGCAAGCAGATCCAAGTACTAAATCACTACTAATCAGTACTGATTCAGTTCTGAAATTGTACTTTTAGTGATTTAAGCTCTGACTAGACTTTGATTACAAATTGAATCAAGATGTTGTGTGGCAGAAGAGAGATTGTTACATCATTAAAGCATTAAAGCAGTCCTTATGAGGGAAGCATCTCTCAAAACCTGCACAAATTATAATTCAGGTTTGACCACGTTGAAAATGTGGTTCATGTTTAGGCTGCATGAGGTCTCACTGTTATGAAACTGGCTTTAGAAACACAACTCTTACAAACTGGCCTCAGGTGAGCCACCAATAAAACTGAAGCTGGGATACTTTGAATACCAGTGAGCCTACATGCAAAATGTGTTCCTCCTGTGAATGAAACTTCTTCGTTCTATAGCTGCCTGCTGCTGTCATCAGCCCACCAGAGATGGATTGAGACAGGAGGGGGATATCCTTATCTGCCAATGCCATGAAATTTAAGACGGTGCCCCATGGTGCATGCGCACTACCTCACTCACTGCACACACACACACACACACACACAGATTCACAGGGTGATCTTAATGCACGTTTAACATGCGTTGAAAAATGCACGAGGTGACAGAAAGTGGAATATACACATAGTCCTAATATAGAGAGACATTTCGAGTGCACTCAAACACAGCGTAGCAAAGGCACACACACAGCTATTCTTGGGAGCTTGCAGCCAACTCAGCTGTGCACACACTCAACCTCACAAGCTCTGGAGACAAAGGTAAGGACAGTAAATCAAATCTCAACCTCCCACACAGCGACTTATTGTCACTGTGTGACTTCAGCTTTGAGTCAGACGTCAGGGCAGATAATGTTCTTGTCAGCCATAATCTATGTCAACCGAGCATGTGTAGTGACTTCCAGTATTCTCTGCCTCTGCCGGAGCACCATGAGAGTGAGAATAAATAGGGTGATCCCACAACTATATTCTTTTACCGGAACTAATTAATTTACCGCAGTTTATTTGGTGTAATTATCAGCACAATGTAGCCTTTAGTGCCTTGTTTTGGAGTCTGTCACAGAGAGTATCCTGTTTGAGAAAATGCACCCACCTTTTCCTCAGTCTTGATAATCAGGTTTTCAAACCTCCAAATCGTTGCAATTGCGCGCCATGTCCACCAGGAGGCGGAAGTACACGCTGCCACAGTTTTCTACCGGTTTGCTGTCCAATCACGACGCGCCCAGTGGTGTAACCATGACTACTCGTACAGTCAGTGTCATTATGGGCTGTACACATGGCAGCTTCCAGGCGAGGAATGTCTGCAAACAGAAGAGTGTAAAATTCCGCTACTTTGCTGGTTTAATGGACCCTCAGGTAAAGGGAGGACACGGTGGGCCACTTCCGGGTCTCTCTCGTCGACACTGTTTGTGTTTTTATATCAATTCTTAAGTTTCAAACATCCGCTTTTTAACGATTCTTCCGTTTGTTTTGGATAGAATGGGTGGGAATACAGGGTAGATGCTGGCAGGACTTGATTTGTAGTCTTTTACTGACACTTTTGGGGGGATATATATCTACCCACTGTTAAAAACTTTGACTGTTGTTGCTCGACAGAAGATTGTATTGTGATAATTGTTTTTTTTATTTATATTTATTAAGTATTGAGGGTGCAAGCAGTGTTTTCTGTACAACTGTCAAACATAGAGTTAATGGAGCTTTTCCTCCAACACAAGAATAACTACAGTTTAACCACAATTCACACAAGTTAAGTATATTTTTCCATTTCATATTTGTAGTTTAATAATCTAATTTAAGATTTCTCCATAAATAAGTAATTTTTACGCTTAATTCTCATATTTGGATTTCACGTTTACATTTGCACACCTAGTTTGTTTGAGATCTAAATTTGAGTTTCAAATATTTTTTCAGTTTCAAACCTTTTCACACTTTTCACTTTTAAGTGGCACTGTGTAATGATAATTTGTATCGTATTTAGTTTTTATACATATTATATTCTATCTACATTCTATAGATATATGTAAATAGTGCATAATTGCATCTATGCTTTTATATTCTTTATTGGGGAATTTTTATTTTTTTTTATTTTTTTGCAATTTAAAGGTACATTAGAGCACCATTGGATTTGCCTTTTTTCTGTGGTAGATCAGAAGAACAAACTGCCAGCAATGTTAGTTGATTAGTTGTCCCCAAATACACATATTTTTACGCAGTGCTCCTTTAAAACATTAGCGTAGAAAGTGCCACAGGGAGTGGCCTCAACTAAATGGAGGGCTGACGCATGGATATATGGATAGATCAATAGTTATCACTATTCATTATTTATCACCAGTGCTGGGACTGGCTTAGCTAATATTTGGTAATTAGCATACCTGCTGAGCTATATTCATCTTTACCCAGCCTCTCTGCACATACATGAACCAAAATAGAAGGTGTGAATGCAGACACCCACTCGGTCCATGGACTAAGTGGCACCTGCATTTGGCAAATATTATCAGATTACATTTGCTTTTAGACACCACTATCTCTTAAATTGATCAACAGTTGATGACTTTTCTTCATGGTTTTGCAATTAAAGGTGTGTTTTGTGTTGTTTCACTAGACCTTTAAAGTGATTAGACAGGAACACTGAGTAGATCAACAATGTAAACAATGCTTGTGCAATGTTTTGGAGAGCCCCCCAACCAAAAAAGCATCTCTGTGTCTCCATAGTTTTGTCTATTTTGATGAGCTGTCTTGAGTGGAAGGACTTTGAGTTATAGAAGAACATCTAGACCAATGCCTTGGAGAAACCATGCAGCTTTTCAAGTCAGGTCTGAATAGTCTACCTGCACCTGAAGGATGGGGGACATTTAAGGACATCAGAGAAGACAGATGATTTGGAAAGTAATTGAAACTGAGGAAAACAAACAGCTGAGGGTGCTGACCATGAAGTTAAGACACTTTCAGACGAGAGGTGACAAATGTCTCCAAGAGTTTCAATCAACTCTTGACAGCAAATGAGTCTTCTGGTCAGTGACAAAGTATCTCCTCTCCATGATGAGGATCACAATCGACATATATCTGGATTTTTTTTTTTTCAACAATATCTGTTGTTGGATAGTATGGGCTTTCCTCCATCTTATCCCTCCTGCCCTTCATCTCCTGCCATTACATATATCTTCCACGCTGGTTTGAAAGTA
>CAESWR010000281.1:99054-109860 GCA_903171835.1 Mullus surmuletus | reverse complement strand
TTTTTTTTTTGGTCGAAGCTACATAAACTTCTCCGCCAAACATGGACGGGGCACCGTGCCATGACGTCACGCCCACCGCTCGCTCGCTCTCTCGCTCGCTCGCGCCCTCTCCCCATTCCAGGGCTCAATGCAACCTTTAAGTAGTGCCGGAAATACCGCTACTGGGCTGAGGGCGTTGGATTTTCCATATTCTGGATGCTCAACTGTCTGATCCGGCGAGTGGCTTCTGTGTTACGAGAAAGACGCGTCATTTGCTTTGTAATAAAACGTGGTCAATGCTTATGTTTCCATTAAGATCCGTCTGCGGCTGGATCAGTATGAGGGTGCTTGTTAGACACGGAGAGGCCACTGAAGGCAGCATTTCAGCCTTCGCTTGGTTTATGGTACAATTTGTCCTGATCGTCCTGACTCAGGCATTCATTTAAAGTGCATGTTAATCCGGCGCTGCCTATTAGATTAATATGCGAAAAATCCGAACCAATGCTAATCACTGGCTGAAAATAATATGAGGAGAATAAAGCACACAGTATGGACACCAACTTTACTGGTTTACCTACTGGGAAAGATTTTTTTTTTTTCCCAACAGCTGATTTCTTAAAGCCAAATCCATGAATTACAGCGGAAGAAAAGCAGGAGTTTCTCATTATTGAGCAGTCAGCAGTAACATTTTGATTTCAAGGTGGAGTATAAAATGCAGTTGCTCTACTTCAAATGTTTCAATGTAAAATACCTACTGCCAAGTACTAATCAATTCAAATGCTGGTGCTCATAAAGTACTGTCCACCATAAAGGCCATGACCAATTCAGTGACTAAATAATCAAAAGAACTGTCAATTCATGGACGCCAAGTCACAACCTTTTATTACAATACTGTCACGATTGGGAGATTTGGGAATATGCAGTGTAGCTCCATGCTTGTGTACAAGCATACATAAGTGTAAGAGTAAGTGTGCAAGCACAAGGCAAAGCCCCAATTTAATCTATAAGGGTTTTTCTTTTATTCTATTTCTACTTTACTATAATGGGAAATGATTTAACAGATGATTTAACCCCACGTCATGGTTGTTGGCATTGCTGGCCTACAGAAAAATTGACTGTTGCACGACTGGTTGAAGCAAAATGATAATTAGCTACTGTATCCAATTTTACTGCATTTAAAGTGCTTTAACTGATACTTTATATTTTGCTGGTAATCTTTTAGGTTTCAAAGTCATATTTTCAGAACATCTTACAGTGTAGGAGTTTAACATTGTTGCTTGAGTAATGGACCTATGGCAACCATGGAAGAAATGGAGCCATGCTTCCGAAGCAGCATCTAAACCACAGAGCCATGCATGCTGCCATATCTTAGAATGGTGTAATTATCCAAATGCCCATGATTAAACCAACAGCAGGCTGTCTCTTTGGTGTTTTGGAAACACTTAGATCTCAGACCAGAGAATAAGACAGGGATGGATAGGGATTGGTTTGGAGTGATTTGGCATGCCAGACAGGACTGCCTGACCACCCACAGACACCGAACCGTCCATGGATCATTTACGTGCATAATTCTAAAGTATGTTTTAATTCACTGAACTGTATGTCTTTATGTTGTCTGAAGAAACAAGGACAGCTTTTAAGTTATTTGGCAAGCAGTACAGTAAGATTGTGAGAAAGAAGCACTTCTCTATTACTTCTCTATTCTATCTCAAATTTTGAGATTTTAAATGCATTTTGAATACGATTTCCATAGTATGGAAATACATTGCAATGTCAAGGTATTTCCATACTATGGAAATCGTATTCAAAATTCATTTCACTTCATCCAACTTTTACACTAATCAGATCCCATGTAGAACTAATACTCAAAGAAAAACCTCTATTTATTAATTACTGAGCATTAGAGGTGTTGTTGGGCATGTCTGATCTCGTAAACAATTAATATCATCAATGCCTGGGCGTCCCTGACTCCGTAGGAGATTAAGACATCAATTACCTAATGAGTTTATGAGTGATGGAATTTTAGCGAAGTAAAAGTTCAACTTTTTTGTCCTGCACTGCACTTAGTGGTTAACATCATCACCACGCTTTTGATCTCATGTTGTTTTGAGTTTGTGGTCGTAAGATGGGCTGGGAGCACTGGCCTTGTGTGGAGACCTCTCCTGTAAAACTATAAGACAATAATAGTCCTTTGAACACACTGTTCAACATGAAGGCCATTTTATTCTGGACATGAGTTTGACTTGATTTTAAGTCTCTGAATGGTTTTAATCACAAGCCAGTGAGTCAAACCTATAATAAAAATGCTGTAATATCTGCTTGTTTCAAACAAACATGCCCAAGACTAAGACATTTTAAAGGACCTTTTGCAGACTTGTGATCATAGAGTCTCTGTTGACCATGCAGTTCTGTTTAGGTACCTGTTTTTTTAAATGATGCAAGTATCACATACTTTTTGCAAGTAACTGAAAATCTGTGGGTGGGTGGATAGCACCAAATTGATGACCTTATATGGAAAATTGTATTGTGACTATGTACGTTTTTGGTTATTTGTTTGGACTTTATTTGGAAATGATTTGTCACTTTACTCACATCTGTCATGACCCTTGTGTCAATCCCTCATCCCTTTGACGCAAAATGAGAACAAGAAGAGACTCTCACAAACCTCATTACATGGACAACCCTGTCTGTACTTAAATGTTCACTATATAATGACTATGTGCCTTTAAAATACAGAGAACCCACTAATCTAGACAACATCAATACGACCAAAAGATTCTGCCTATATAAACATGATATGTGGAGGAACACTGGTGCACATGTGATGACCTGGGTTCAAACTCATCCTCCATTATATGTCCCATTCCATTCCATTTTTCATTAATTTCACATATGCATAACTGGTCAGATATCACACCAAACCTATGGAAAAAGGTTGAAAAAATAAAAATAAAAAATTACATTACATTTAATTTTCATGGGCAGAAAAGCACACAAGTCAATAAATGTGGAGGCGAAGCTGTCAGGCTAAATGCTGTAATGCAGGACTATCTTAACGTTTGCTACCTCAAAATTGAGAAATTCAGAGACAAAGTCAGTTTGATTACCGTTCGCAGAAAGAAACCACATTGGAAAACAGTTGCAAGACTCAACAAAACATGTTATAAACACATCAAGAGACATTAAGGGAAATAAGGGGGAATTAAAATGTCCGTTAAGGCCTATAATAAGAATAGGAATACAAATAATGATTAAATAAACAAATAGGTGACCTAAAAATAGACCTACAAGCACCTGACACAAAAGTATGTGTGTGAATTGTTAAGGCTGCGCACAGCACAGTCAAAGAAACTCTTAACAAACGGAGAGGTAAAACATTTAAAAGAGCTTTGCTGTCTGCACGAAGAAAGTGGAACAAAAAGATTGGCAGCAGGGTGACCTGTTGGATCATTTACACTCTTCAACGCATGAGACAGCGGCCGAGAGCTGTAAATGTCATTTGGCAGGTCAGTTCTAGTTAGTGTGACGAAGAACCCTGTTGTAGGATTTGTAGTTCTGCACACTGGGGAAACTAAACCACACTTTAAGCAAGGAGGTTAGGATGCTTTGAATTTATAAATGGCTGTTTATCACTAATGGTTGTTAGAAATATTCAGGTGTAGCCCAGATCTAAACAGGCCAAAGACCGGAACAGGCAAAAGACAAAATGTAATTCTATGAGAGAAGAAAGTTAGCTTGGCATTTTTATTGTGGCGCTGGATCTTTTCCCATTCCTCTGTTCTGCCTGGTGCAGCTTAAGCTCCCTATAGTAGGTTATAGGACTGTGAAATTGATTGAACTATTACTAGCACTACGGAAAACATGAATCATCGTATGTATGTGTGAGTGTGGGAGAGACACCCTTAACACAATTATGGGTACAATGGTACATATTAAAAACAGTTGGAAATTAGACAGCAGGCTCCCTGTAGTGTTGCTTATAATGCATAAGGACGTTTTCCAGCAGGCCACACAAAGTTGTATTCATAAAATAGAGATAACTGCCAAAATAGACAAGAGGAGTATTACATGAGTTAATAAGGTGCTTTACGATCAAAGGATGCCAAAGCACCTTCGACGTGACTTGAGAAATGCTCTCCAAGTGTCTGAGAGTCCGCTGGAGACTTGGCATCCCGTCCATCCACAAGCAGTGACATCATTTAATGTTTAGTTGATGACTGTGGAAAATGCCGGCTCTCACACGGCCAACCAGACTTCCTCTCAAGTGTTCAGCTGGTCCGACATCTGAGGTGCCATATGTTTTTTCGTTCTGTTTTCATGGTCTTCAGCCCATTTGGTAACCATTTGCTGCTCTCGAAGATTAGGGGCTCCCTAAATGATTTCCCATCAAGGTTTTTGTCACCACTGAAGCTGCCTAGTCAGAAGACAGAGTGGCCCCTTAAGGATTGCTCTTATCATACATGCATAAAATCAGATGCAAGAATCTGACAGAAGAAACGTCCCTTAACTTTTTAACTTGTGACATCAGACAGTTTTGCTGGAGTCATGTGGACAAGAGAACATTTCAACCTGTTAACCCGATGATGCCTCGGTAGGTGACCCACCTTTGGGAGTCACCTTTCACAACGTGATTTATCGTAAACTAAGTAACATAGCAAATACAGAAGGGCAAATTTAGTGAATTTGTTGTTGTTAGTAATACTTTCACGTTCAGGAAAAAAAAGAGTAATACTTTCACTTCAGTTGCACCACATTACTACTGAAACTGAAAATTCTACTGAAACTAAAGAAAGCTGAGCTGCCACACACAGAGTAAGCTTGATTTCCTCTGGTTAGCTTCTACAGAAGCAGAGACTGAAGCTGTAATCTGATCACATAGCAATAAGATGTCCACACACAGAGACTGAGGACTAACATTATTGTTATATTTTAATACAGAGATATGGGGCGCCATTATGAAACTTGACCTTCAGCAGTGAAGGAGGCTATCTGTATGCAGAAACATCCGCAACAGCAAAGGCCCACGAAGAAGGGGTGGAGAGTGAATTTGCCAGCTATATGCTACAGAACATTTTTTTCAAAATGACAGATTTTAAACATTATAAAAAAGTGCTGGGTAGAGGTGCTAAAGAAGTTATACCCTTAAACGTGTTTGTCAGTACAATCTATAGGCCTGTTGAAATCGTAACAATAAAAATGAATGTTGGCAAGCTTAAGATCGACCACAATGTAAAGGATGGTCCTCTTGGGAGTACCTCAACCTTACCATGTAATGTCTGTCCTGAAGCCTTACTCATGGCGCATTTCCCCATTGTAGTATTCCTACCAAAATAAACATCTTCATTTAGTTGAAATAATGTTACTTTCAAGGTGTAGGACTCACTGACATATATTATTCCTGTTACTTGCATGTGGCTTTAGCTCTGCACACAAAACACCCCCCCAAATCAGTTTAAATAGAAACTGACACTGACACAATATTAAACATTTCCCGCATTATAAGCCCTCAACGTATTGAGATGCTGATAAAAAGCTGTGGTTTTAAAGGAATGGGTTGACATTTTGGGTAATTCCTTGAAGAATTAAAGGGTGAGAGCTCTCTTGCGCAGATAGCTTAGTCAAGCATCTCGAACAGGTAACACTCCAAAATGTATATATTAGAAAGTTTAGCAAACTGTTAACGTGCTGGCTTGACTCTTTTATGACGATGAGACTTAATAGTCCGCTAAGCTAAAGTAGTTGTTTTCCACACAATTAACAACAACAGAGAACGAGAATTGTTGCATTGCTCTTGTGTGATATGGTTAGAATATGAATAGCTAACTGATATTTCAAAACTATTCCTGCAACCGTACTGGACTGCCTGTGTCTTATATGGCCATTAGTGTATCAGCTGGATGAGTCATAAATTTTGTGGATCATAGCTTTCTCTCTCATTAGGAGATTCCGTGCCAGCA
This sequence comes from Mullus surmuletus, assembly GCA_903171835.1. Lineage (NCBI taxonomy): Eukaryota > Metazoa > Chordata > Actinopteri > Syngnathiformes > Mullidae > Mullus > Mullus surmuletus. Next base: position 103,924 of record CAESWR010000281.1, on the reverse strand, counting down.
CTGGACGTTTTCCCTGAGACATGACAGAAGGAAAACTTTTCGTTTGGAAATCTTTGTCCCATTTTCTTCTAATAATAGTACAAAAGAAACCTGGTTAGTCTAAAATTTCACAGGATATTCTTAGTGTAATTAGCCATGGCCATTTTTAAGCCCAATATATCTTGAGTAAGAAAAGAACACCTTTTATGCACTGTAACTCAATATTTCTTGTGAAAATATTTCTCCTATCACATGTGTATCAAATGATAAACTTTACATTACTTTTTAAGAGGTATGAATAGTTGCATGTGAAAACCTTTATTTCCGGCGGTGTTGTATTTATACGACACATAAAAGTGGTGTTAAACATGACCTATAGGCTACATATAAGAAGTCATGATTTCTCAATGCTCCAGTTTTAAGTAAACTCATTCAATCATGCATTTTATTGTCGAATATTATTTACGATTGTATTAAATTTTCCACAAGTTTATGTGATCAAGCAGTGCCTCCCTGCATCAAACTTTAGCAGAGAAAATAAATAGAAATTCCGCAAACTGGCCATGCATTTGGCATTTAACAGCGTTCTCAAACCATATGACTCACAGTTACTCTGTCTGCAGCAGCTGCCAGATATGACCACAACATTTTACAGCCTCATGCTTAAGCAGCAGAACAGCCATGATGTGAGATTAGACTATTAACACTTTCTCACCAAAGATGCAGCTGACATCAGTAAAAATAATGCAGGCACAGTAGAAGTGCGTTTTATAAAAAAGAAGGCTGTTTAAAAGCATGCAAATCAAAAAGGAATAGAACATTTCTATATTATAGACTCGATTTGTTTTCTAGACATGACCACCCATTGTCAATTTGCCTATTGTCTTTTATTTGAACTTTTCATTTCTTGAAGCCTTGACCTTTTCATTCAAGAGAAAACATAGTTTACACATACAAATATCTTACAAATGCATGCGCTGCAGCTCTATTGTACAGATGTATTGGGGACGACAGAATACACAACTTTATTCAATATGATCTATAATTCTATCCCTTCAATCCTCCTCAAATTGCACACACACTCAGACACACACTGGGTATAAACATCACATTGACTAAATCTACTAAACCACATAGCTTTGATTATCTCTTTTAGCAGTAATTGCTGTTCTCCGGCCTTGGTTAGGTGGTCTCCAGAGGGGAGTGGCCTGCACACAGCCTGAGTACTTCCACATGCTGCGTCAGAGCTCACGGTTTGGCACACAGGCTTTTAATGAGAGCCCGAGACTTGGCAATCATGTCCTGGTTACTTTCTATGATGCCACATCAGTAGAAAAACTGTGGGCCAGTCTTTAAATGAAGGCAATCGTCACATATGGAGATGTTAGAGTGTGCAGAGTGGATCTGCACATGGTCAAGTGAAATAGAAGCCAAGAAGCTCCCTGTTGACGCAGCCATTATCAACATTGACTGTGCAAATTATTCTAGACCCCGCATCCATCCAAATGGAGCTTGTGCCAGCAGAATGCCTCTGCATTTCATCTTGAGGCTTCAACTTCTTCTACGTCATTCCAGCAACAGTAAAACTGCCCTGAATGCATTGCAGGCTGGGGTTTCCCAAAGTAACTGTGCCCGGCATGTGGCACTCAGGCCCAAGCAGACGTTCAGCACTGCAACTTAGCTGAGCTGACATGTCTTAAACCACAGGGTGGCTGAAGCACACTGGAAGATATACTGATTCTTTTTGAGATTATTCAGGGAGGAGGTGACCACAAAATATGTGCTGATTACAAAGTCACATTAATCTGCTGGAATGATCACAGGATCAAGTAGTAAGTTAGAAAAAATAGGAAATTAATTAACCAATTAAGAGTGAGAAAAATATATGGGAGATGTGTAACATAAATTAGGATTTCGTGATATTATAAAACAAACAACGAAATGCTGCATAGCAAAATACAAGTCACAGAAGCGGAAAGATCAACAACTGCTGACGTGTGGAATTTTTTTCAATGGGATTGGCAGCATTTATGTAAAAAGCCCTAATAGTTTAAACAGTTTAGGTACATGACCTTGGCAACTGAAACACACCAGATTTGGGGGATATTCATGACCATTAAATCAACAAAATAAATAGTTCGGTAGGTATTTCATTCATCCCGAAGGGGAAATTTACACAAACTGGCACCTTTCTTGGCATAGTGCATGAACTGAAACTGCATCTTGTACAAAATGCTTTTCCTCATTCAGCTTTGCTTCTTCCATCACAGTTGAGGGAGCTATATGACGTTGCCCAGCTTCCCCTTGTTCCCCTCTGTAATGCTGCTACTCCAGCAGTACTTACAGGAGTCCACTACTGTTTTATTTACCGATTGTTCACTGCTGAGGAGTGATCAGGTTGGCCATTAATACAGCTATAGACAGGGCAGGAAAAGATATTATTTATTTTTCCTTTTTTTATTAAATCCACTGTATTAGTATCAATTAAGGCAACAGTAATGTGAGTTCTATTAAGGAAACAGGAGTCCGAGGGGAGACCAACGGGAGGTGCTGTCATTCAACTCACAGGCACATCACTGTCACACAGGGCAGGAACGAAGCAGGTGAAGTGAAAGTGACATAGAGGAAAATTAGAAAAAGACAACAGACGAGAGAAGGAAAAAAAGAGAAGATTTAAACAAATCTGATAAAATATAGAAACTTTTTCATGTTTTCCAAAGTCAATCGCCAGACGGTTTAATTCTGTGATGAGCCAGTTCGGCATCAGAGGCAGCAGCCAACAATGTGCCAGCAAAGCCTAGGCAGGCTGAGGTAAACTCTCATTTACAGCTGCATTTTCGAACTGATACTTTAATTAGGTACGACAGCTATTGCAAAGTAACTGCGAGTTTCCACTGTTATTCAACTAAGAGGAGGAGCCACAGTTAGATAACTGCACAGTCAAGAACATGGACAGAACATAGAGTCCATGTGTCCTCCAGACCACCTGGTTGCACATTAAGTGTTTGGCAGCACAGAAGTGTCTCCACCTCCACCCATGTCCCCCCCCACCAACCAAAGGCACGCCGTTTTCACTTGAAAAGTTAAACAGAGACTACAAACAATGGAGAGAAAGATTTTTTTTTTTTCAAATGCATATGGGATCATTTTATTCAATGTTTTATACGCTCAGGATTCATTCAATCAAGAGGCAGGCTTCAGCAACAATCCCAGTCACCACACACATCTGTCCCAGGTTAAGACGACTCAATGGCCAACTCTGGAGTCAGCGGTCCATGACCTTCACACCTCCTGCAGGGCACCACACTTAAACAATCACACATGCTTTAGCAGCACAGTGACAGCTTTTGACATTGTGCTTCTTCAACTAAGTGGAAAATAATTCACTTATGAACGGATTTTTTCTTGTGCTGGAGACGGTCTGTGACATAGAGGGGAAGAAAATACACATCTATGGACACCAGCGCAGAATACAACAGATCATCTGTACCAAATGCCATCTGCTCACCCTGCTATTCCAAATCATATTATTTCTATGAACAAATGACACAGACACACGATACAACTGATCTGTTATGACAATTTTGCGCATGTTAATCATAAAAATCTGCTGTATTTTAGAGATTGCATATGTAGAGACGTGTTATGAAAGGCTGATTCATATAGCAGGAAGTTGAACTCAAGTCTAGATACAGTACATATATATTCAGCAACATTCTTAAAAGCCTCTCTGGCACTTCATCAGAGTGCTTAGTGGGGAACTTGCTGGAGACAGAGAGCTCCATGTGGATTTACAGCCATGGTGGACGACTACATGAATTAAAGAGCTGTGTGCTGTGTTGCAGAGAGCTGCAGGAGGGTCCCGACTTTGTTGGGATGATTGTTGTGTGAATATGACTGAATATGAATGCACGAGAAATCAAGTGTGGCAGTCAGACACACCAAGTGAATACAGGATGCAGATGACATGTTTTACATGCTCGACTAATGTGTGTCAAGCAAAGGAGGATAAACTCTGACCTCTGCTGATCATAAGGTGAATAACACACTTGAGAGGGGGGGGAAATGTGTCTTCTTTTCGTGTGTATGTGCACAGGATTGAGGATTCTGAACAAAAAATATTGAAAGTGGGTAAAAAAAAAGAAAAAGACTTTAAGTAAACTTCATTTGCGTAAAACTGGGTTTGTATCTCCTGTTTTTGGCACTTACCATCATTCAATATCCATATTTTCAGTAAAGAACCCGACATAAAAATGCATTTAAATACATCAGCAAATAAACACCTCACCTTCTCATATTAGTCCAGCATGAGAGATTTTACCTCCAAACACATCAAAATATACTACAGTTATATTTGTCTATTTGTACTAGAAAAAGATGAGAAATAATACATGGAAAAAATAGTACATCAAAGCAGCAGCCATAATTAGCATAATCTCCAAATCTCCACGCAAATGCTGAAAATATCACATTTAATGATTTTTCTTAAGAAATGCCATTCAAAGACCCAGCAGGGTCTCGGCACCAGTGGCGCGCCTGCACACATACCTCGAATGAACAGTAAAAAAGATACAAGACCGTTGTGTTTACACACGAGCCGTGAGGAAAGACCACTGTCCCGAGTATCTTTTATTTCTGGCACAGTATGAAAGACGGTGGGGAACGTGGAAAGAAAAGGTTCTGGGGTATTCAATTCCCCGGACAGCAGGGGTACAAATGGTTTGACAAGTGGGGGGTCTTAACCACTGAATTACCGCCGAGCATGACTCATCCACTCTGAGAAAATAATGTGTCAAAACTTTTAAACTCATTCAAACACAACATGCAGGCCGGCTAAAACTGCTGAGACTTTCTTTCTTCCCTTTGTACTTCACTGGGAGTCAAATCTTTG
>CAESWR010000281.1:63556-74463 GCA_903171835.1 Mullus surmuletus | reverse complement strand
TTTTTCATTTTTGGACCTCATACTCATGCTACGGGGACACATATGACTGTTAGAAAACCTTCAGAAAATTAATTTGGCTCGGAAGGTGACCTTCAAAACACAAATCTTGGGTATTTAAAATGTCCAAATTAACCATGGAGTTTTTTTGTCTCTTTCAAGCACTTCAGAATTTTAACCGAATACGAGAACTTGCACAGTTTATCTTATCAAGAGCCGCTCTTTGCTTGTCTGTATACTTTGCTGCATCTGAAAGTACACTTTCTGTCCCAGAGGGTGTGAACTGTTCTAATCTGCTACTTTTATTTTGTCAACAATCCATTTTATCACCTTAACCTTAAATTCTGCTTTTCTTTTCTTTTTTTCGCCAAGGCAAACAATTAAGAATGTGCAAATGATGATTTGTTTTTACATGGCTGCTTATCTTAACTGTCGATCCAGTCATGCCGATGTACATCTTGTTTTTGGGGGGCAGGTCTCATGGTCACTTAGAAGCGACACGATATCATAGCTCGGATAATTTCAGCCAATTACACGTCAAGGGGCAGGTTGTTCTCACTTCAGTGATCTTCTACCGGCCATTATGAACCACAATGCCACATCTAGTACTGTCAATTTTATAAATTAAATGCATGAATCCAGGTACATCCACTCTTGGCTAAAATTGCTGGTCACACATATTATAACTCTTATCTTGCATCAGTTTGTAGCGAGCATGTGTGCATTTTTTTCCATAACCATGTAAACAGTTAGGCTTATTTACGTGTTTTCCTTCTAGTCACCAAAACAACGCAATTTCTGTCACCAGACGTACGTCCTTAAAAGACGAGGAACATCACACACTTCCTAACAACGTCTGTCTTTCTGCATTTATTAAGTCGGTGCGCATGGTGCACATGCTCTCACTCTATTTTGCTATCATCACACACGCACAAAGACACACACAGGCAAAGTTGCACATAAACAACTCTCAGCCAATTATTCTCTCTTTAATTATCTTGCATGCTGGCCTTTATGGTGATTACTGTGACCTTTCCCTCCAGAGCGTCTCCTACACTCAGCTTCTGCCAGCACCGCCATCTTGGAGGCTTTTAGCCCCTATGTTTCAATCGCGCTCCCAGAAAGCCAGCCTCCATAATCGACCAGGCGAAAGACTGAGACCAATTAAAAGTATTTTACCCAGCACTTAAGGCTGACAGGAGCTGGCGCACTCAGCTCAGCAAATGCCATTTTAACAGCAAATTCATGAATGTGTAATTGTTGGGCTAATGAACCTGATGGTTTGAGTGTTGTAATAGAGGGACCCCCCACCTGGGCCACCACACATGCGAGACACAGCCACCCTCTGCTGCCTCCGCTGTTTTTACTCATTAGATCTGTGTATTTGGCGGCAGGAAAATCAAACCACTTTTCTGAGATCTTTCAAACAAGCTTAAGTTGCTGTCTGTTCATCTGGCAGATAAATACCTCAAAGATGTGGACATAAAAAGACGTACATCAGTCAATATTAATCATATTTTGATTTAAAAAAAAAATCCATTATCCATTAAATCCATTAAGCCTGGAGAGAGAATTTTATGAGCTTTAGATTTCTTCTCAAACTCTCTGCAGTTGCTACACCCAAGACAATGGCATGGCTTTCTTTAATATCCAAAAGTGGACAGGTTTAAACCAAGAATCTTATCATGCTCTTTCCATCTAGCTAAAGTTAGGCATCGCGGGCAAACAAATGTGACTCTTTTTCCCCCCTTATGCTCCTCATTAAAGACATAAGACATTCAAGGTGTTACTTGTTAATGAGTCTTTGTTTTGTTAACCTCCAAAGAATAATGTTAATGATGCGTTCTTCGGACTTGTCAGTTATTTTTGGTTCCTTTTGTAGATAACAGCCAGAAATGCTAAGGACTGCGGCCTATGTGGAAGACAACAGAAATGTTTTAGATAAATAAAATCTTATAAAAATGGAAAAAAAATGTTGTTCAAAATGTACTTTTACTACTCAGTTTTAAGTAGAAATCAGTTCTTTTGCCATTTCTTGACTTGAGTAATGTTAAGCGCCAAAACATCAACACAGATGAAAAAAGGGTTCGAGTTAGGGTGTTATTTTTATGCAACAAACTATTTTTATGCATTCCTTTGCTTTCATTATTTTGTGCAAAAAAGCTTGAATACAGAAGATGCTTTATCCTCAACGGAACAGCCGAACGATTGGCTGACACAGAGCCTGCCTGTTCGAGCTCAGGCGAGTGCCAAAGGTCACGGCACCTGCATATGTTTGTAATTGAGTCAGAGGACGGTTAAACTCGCTCCCACGGTGGTCGTTCGGAATGCCAACTAATTAGAAAGCACATTTAAATTAGCTAGAACACTGGCGTGGTTATCAATCATGCTGCCATGGGCAGGACAAATGAGATCCATGTTGAAAATGCCCTTGTGTAGCCGGTGAGAAGATGTAGTTTTGCTACAGGTAAATGCAAATAGGTTGTAAATATTTCATATGTGAGACTGGTTAGTGTTACCCTTTTTTTTATTTCACTCACCAAAAACACAATGACTCTAAATAATCAATGGGGGGGAAAAGGGATCAGCTGTGCATCCACAAAGCCCATGTCCACATTTATTTGGCTCTATTCAGCTGTGTTGTCCCATCCTGGGGTTATTACATGGCCTTCCACAAGGCTCCACTGGGACCTAATGACTTTCATTATCAGATGGGGGAATTTAATTTGAGCTGCACTGCTGTCAGAGATGAGTAGCCTGATACGGAGCCATGCAGGAGAAAATAAAAGCGTGAGTAATTACTCTTTAGGGGGTGTGGGTGGGTGCAGTTTGTGGGTGAGGCGAGTGTGGCAGGTCGAGGCGTGGAGAGAAAGAGCAAGAGAGGGAAGGTGAGACACCAAGCGTGGTTTATGAAAGAAATCAATAGTGAGTCGCCACCGTCAGGTTATGAGATTTGAGTTGGGATCCGTTTACTCATTGTGACCGGAGCAATGGTCCGCGTTATTATCCACAAGGCCGCTAGACACGTTTGCAAACAAAAGAGGAAGCTGGATGAGTGTGAGGAGCTGTTTGCAGGGACAAGAGCGAAGCCAGATTAGTAATGTGTGATTAGGAAGCTATTCAGTTGCGGAATTACCGCCTTCCACCTCTTCACAAACAGAGAGGAAAAGGGGTAGAGGATGGCAAAGAATAAATATTCGTAATTTTCACTCCCGTTTCCTACAAGGTAAAAGTTGTTATGCATAAAACTGGGCGAAATGACTGCGATAGATACAGATTTCGATGTGTGTGCAGCTCACAATTAAAGCAGGTGTTGTGATATTATCATGCTTTGAGAGCATAAAAGTGAGTCACTGAGGCAACCTTGATAAAGATAAGAAGGCTGCAGTCGAATTGGATCTCTCGGATGTGCGCCACTGCCAGCTAAGCTCTCTGCTCCTTCTGCATTTGTAAATCTCCCATCTGTCTCCACAGGTCTCTCCAATATCACGATGCCCACTCGGCCGCAGAGTTTCAGCATGCTAGCTTGTTAGCCAAGTATCAAAACCTGCCAATCAATTTTTAGGGCAGATCTAACCGTATACGCTCCGGTGTAATTCAGATGAGAAAAAAAGTAACTTCTCTCTACTTATTTATTATATGAGTAAGTTCTTCATGTTTTTTTTAGTAATGGACACTTTGATCCCAGTATTCAACAAAACAACAACAACAACAACAACAAAAACAATCTATTCAAGACTAAGTGCAGGTCAACCATGATGGTGCCAAGGGGTTCTTGTACAAACTTGAATGAAAGTACAGTTGGGGACATGCATCAGACCACGACTCAACTGTGTCCTGAGAGACCAGAGTTTTAGCCCTGATTGTGACTGTTCTGTCTTTTTTTTTAATTCATGTTCAACAAGAAAATTACCATCATCATAATACTCTCAACCCACAGAAATCAATTTTTTTTCTGTGGTTACCATATTATTTGGCATATTTTTGCCATCTTTGCAGCTGTACCTCACACCATATTACAAGCTGCATTTGTCAGGTTTGTCTGACTGATTTCTAGTGCAACTCCCCACCCTGGGAATAATTTCCCTGTATTGAGAATCACAGCAGCATCAGCCACTCCGGAAGAAAAAGAAAAAAACAAATGACCGGGGACAATGTGTGGAGCCTTAATTGCAGTTATTGTTGCAAATGTTGAGTAGTGAGAGAAGGTCTTGAGAGGTTTTGCCGGTGATGGTTTTGTAAAGAACTGGTACCTACCATTGGGAGTGGAGGGATAACCAGTTGACACAGATTATAATGATGAGGTTTGGGAGGGGCACTGGTGGCAAAACAGATTGTAATACGATAGATGACGTCCAGTGTACTGAGATTAAACATTTTTGGGTGGACCTGAAGATTATTATGCCACGGTAACCTTGGATGAAATGCTTCACTCCAGATTGCCAATCACACCTGAGGGTCACATAAAGACAAAGGTGTATGTTCACTCACTCCCACTCCTAGCTAAGACTCTCTCCTGTACTGAAGCAGTGGCCATTTTGCTCCACAAAAACAATTACACTATAAATTCTACTTCTCTTCATTCCTCTACTACTCATCATCTGCCTCCAAATGTGTATGCTTTCATTGGACATTGGACATTGCAACGCATGTCATATCTTGCTCTTATGTGCATGACGGTCGCATTAGCGTCATCACACCAGTTTGAGCACTTGAGGTGTACAGAGTGATTATAGCCATGTTGAGTAGCTGTTTTCCACAAAGCAGCACGAAGGAGACCCCTGCATATGGAGTCATGTGCAGTGAAAGCGCAAATTTGTGAAAAAAGAATTGTTCTGCCTCTAAGATCCACAGCTGCTGTTGGTGGATTTTATCATGGTCAGAAGAGCCACAGATGCATACTTGAAAACATCACATTCCATTCTATGCCTGTCCTTCCACTCCCACTCATGATGTAATATTAAATTCGGTGGCCAGCAGAGTGCAGCATTGCTTTCTGATTGACAATATTCAGACATTTGGATAGAGGCATGCCTTCTATCACCTGCCAGCAGATCAGCAGCAGTGGTGGCGATGGCGATGGTGGTGGGAGAATGGGGGCATGGAAGGTTGAACAACAACAACAAAAAGAACAAAGCAACAGTGACTGACAGATGGGCAAGGGGGGAAATTTAAACATTGTAATTCAATGCAGATCTGATGGGAGTCGCAAGATTAAAATTGAAATGCCCAATTTAATTTGTGTTAGATTCTCAGTCACTTTGCGCTGCGTTTCATTATCAGGGTAAAATATCCCCCACTATGGAAGGTATTACCATCTTCACATTCTTTACACAACAGAGATCGCTGAACAAAAAGTAAGCGGTGGCAGATGTCATCTAGTGGCCATTGTGAGGAAAACCAGAGAGAGTCACACGTGAAATGTCAGTGCATAATGAAAAAAAAAAACAAAGTAAGGAGGAAGCAAGTAACATCAAATACCACAGATCCCATTATTAGGCTGCATCCAATTATGCAAACATTTCTATCTCGGTTGATCCCACACGGGTCTTCTTTAACCTATGCTCTTTCCTTCATCGGCATCTCCATCATCTTCACAACTCCATGCGTATAAAAGGATGAAAGCGCATTCAATATATTCTTCTATATGAACATAGGTGATTCTAATAACTAACACGGTCAGTCGGTCTTTGCAGAGAATTTGAGTTTTGTACAGCAATTGGGAGAACGTAGCGGATCAGTTAAGTAAGATATAATTAGTACTTTTTTGCATAAGAAAGAGGTTCGACTGTAACCTTTTTGGCGTCCTTCTTTGAATAAATAAATGCGGGCTGCAGACATATTTGCAGACATTCAGTAACCGAGGTGAGCTGCCAATAAAGAGCCACCGGATCTACTTCATTCACACTCATAATCAACCATGTTTGAGTAGCATGTTCCACTCTCACCATTACAACCAGTTCCAGTGCTGGGAATATTGCATCAGCTTTGAGGGTGACATCCTCTCAGGCGGTAAGCAGTATTTGGTTGTGTTATGGTCCTTCAGTAAACCAATTACAGATGATCATCAGCATTTACAGTGTAAAGAGCATGAGGCAGGGCAACAATCATGAATATAAAGCCTGGATTTCTCATATTTCACTATTATACACAGTGTACTGTCCTCCTTGAAGTGTTGAAAACCACTTTTTGACAACCAACTCAAATGCATTCAGACACTTCACGCACCAATATTATATTTATGATTCACCCCAAATGATAGTAGATGGATAGAGTTACAAGTGAAATTGAAATAAAGAAATATATTTGAAAGAGCATAAAGAACTTATTGGTTATCAAAAAAAACAAAGGCAGTCAAATATCTTATATAACATATTAACTGTTCGAGGCATGAATACAAATAGCTGTCACATATAGGAAAGCAAACAATGACTCTAAATGGTCGGCAACACCAACAAAGTCCCTTGTCAAGAGCAAAAAATACTTATCATCAGTCTTTATTTTGAATAGAGGGATAACTACTTACATTATGGTGGTTTCTATATAAACAGACAGATGGCATTGGATTCTTTAGCTGATTCATGGCATTGATGGAAAAAACACGACTGCCACCTGTATGATTATCTCGCTCTCCCTTACTTCTTTTTTTTCCTTACTTCCTGTCACCTGCAGTTTCTGTTTGAAACCATGGAAATGCCTGTAGAGACCGCCTACCTGCCTGGAGGAGGCTACACACTTGGACATTGTTCAAGGGTCAGAGGCCCAGTAAAGATTATGTTGACGTCATCCACCAGCACATATTTTAACATACTGTGTGTGATTTTTACTTGCAAGAAGTGGTCCCACTTTTTCTCCTCCCCTTATCAGCCTGCCAGCTTCACAATTGGAACACCCACTCTGACAAGGTCCACTGACCCACACGGATGCGATATCACCGACATAATGGACCAAGGACCGACAGAAATCCGATTGCACAGCGCTCAACGTCAGCGCTCCAATTTTCTGATGAGCTGGGGCGTCTATCTCACCCTGTGCCGCACATACCTGCCTCTGCCTCAAAGACCCCCTCTCATCACGGTGACAGAAGCTGCTTGCGATTCAATATCACATGTGTGCGCCCACACAGCACTCGTCTACACAGCTACAGGAGGCAGGGATGGTTAGGGGTATTTCCTGAGGGGCATTAATCTCCTGACCTCATATTTTAATACATTCAATTAATCTGTTCAGCAGGACAGGCTGTGCGCAAATGTGGATATTTACACCCTCTGCCAAAAAAAGGGACTTTCTCTCCACATGGCAAATAGGGCAGGTGCTCAAGCCCCCTTAAAATTATGTGTGTGTGTGTGTATGTGTGTGTATGCCTGGCTGCCCAACATAAATGGTGCACTCCGTATAATACCTGACCTCCACTATATTGACATAACCTCCCTTCACCACTAGATTTTAAAAAAGTAACCTTGCCGATTGATGCAGTATTGACATTTTTACAAGGCAACAAGGTTAGAGACCTGATTCAGAGTATGGGCTTGCTCAATGTCTATGGGATAAAAAACACCAATCTTTATTAGTTATTAGAATGCACCACTCGCTGATAGACATAATCAGACACGTTGACATATAGACTCAAGCTAATTACACCCATGAAGACCCCTACGCTAAGCGGTAATAGTGTTTTTATTGCTTCCGGAGTTGCCTAATAACCCTGTCTTAATATTCCACTCATGTTGTTTTGCACAAACAGCGAGGTGCAGGTCGACCATGATCGAATAAAAAGTAGTAAAACTTTTCCACCTTAAAATGAGAGCAGAGCATCGATATTGTCTGCTCTTGGTGACAAAAGCCGAGGGATCGGTCCCAAGGGGGAAAAAAATGCTAAAAATGAAGCATTTGGACCAAAGAGAGAGGACCTGCACACATGATTGCTCTCACTGACAAACAGAATGAGAGGAGCACAATTAATTCCTGTCTTCAATCGGGCATTAATGTATTTTTCCGCACCGTGTTTGGGAAGCTGATGGCGGAACCGAGGGTCGCTGCCGATAACGTCGAGGTGCAGCGTGCAGGCGGAAAAGTTGGCATTCATGGCACACTGCGTGGTATAATATGACCTTGTTTGAAAGTTGTGTATGAAGCAGAGGAGATCAACAGTGCAACAGAGGCAACCCAGACTCTCCGACTAGACATCACGTCAAACCTCCCTTTGACTTTTCCCTTTCCCCCTCCCCACGCTCCTTGTCTACTTATTTATTCCAATCTCAGAACACCATGTTCCCAGAGAACTTGAATATTTCACTACGTGCCCAACCCCCCACTCTCAGTCTGCGTCTGAGCATTATAAAATTTATTTATTTCAGGAATAATTTTTTGGCGAATTACAGCAAAATGGCTACAGCTGTAATCAGAGGATAAGTAGCAGCCGACATGGCAGGTGTTTGAGGGGAGATAAGGCGAGAACCATTGTGAGACAGTGCCTCACTCCCATTTAAATGTTTTGGAGCTCTGACTTCCTTGTTTGATTTGTTACCTACAGCTTCCCTGTGAGCTGTCAGGAGGGAGATAGCGAGAGTTTCTCCTTAATGTGGTTTCTCGGGCTACTGTGTTTGTGCTGTCCTTCATGTTCAGATGCTCAGTGTTAGATTTTTTTGGGGCATGTTTGCGTGGCTGCGACAAGTGCATGTCAGTGACAGAGTTCATTATTAGATTACAAAGAATCCCCGGTTTAAATCATGTTTGCCCTCTCGACTTCAAACGCTGGGGGATTAAAAGGCGGCGGTTGCTTGCGTGTGCATGATTGTGCGAAGGATGGGGGTGGGGTGACTGTGTGCGGAGAGGCCACACTTGTACTTGGACACACTGACGGATATTGTAGCCACAATGGCACACACAGAAGAACATACATGCTTGTCTCAGGAGACTGTTGTTAATTAGATCACTGTGCCGCTCTGTTCCAACAAGTCCGGCAGAGAAGCTAAAGCCAGTGTGTTCATGTTTGGATTTTGACTGTGGTGTTATATAGAGGAAACGACACCCTAAGTCCTCCATTATTAAGCCAATAAAGGGCCATACAATGCTGCGTGTGGTGGTGGGATATTCCTGTGCTGAAGCAGTCTCAGTTTTATTCGGTCCCAAGACACAATGGATGCCAAGAGAAAACATCAGAGGCAAGTCTCCTCGCCTTCTTTCTTGTAAATTAAAGTGATATCTCACTGCGGTACGCCTGAGCATCCGTCCAAAGTTGAAAAGAATAAAGGCGAACTCTTTCGTCACCGAGAAGATGGGTCTACTTTGTTTCAAGGGGGTTTGGAAAGGAGTTGGATAGTAGATGGAGGCCTAAGTAAATGTTGCTGGAACACATAACTTCTTCACCTGGAAATCTTCCCATGCTCTCATCTCATATTGGTGAAGAATTGATTATCTTTAGATGGTTATTAACCATGTGCCCTGGCTTGTTAACGTGCTACAACTTTTAACTCCTTACTATGAAGGAATGTACAGAATATCTGTCCATACGACCATGAGTCATATAAGCAACTAATGTTTGATTGATATCTTTTCTGTCCTCATCGTAGTTCAGTGTGAATACCTTTAAGACTTAATTAGTTCAAAAGTACGGCTGGGCTGTTGGGAATGTCTCTTCGTCACTTACATCCAGTGTGTCTGGGTCATTACAAATCATCCTACTGGGGACGTCAGCAACGAAATCCATGGCAATCCATCAAAAAGTTGTTGAGATATTTCACCCTGGACTGAAAACGTCAGTGAAAATCAGATGATTTCACCTGGATGAGACCTCAGAGGTGCTTCATTGCTCCAAGATTTACTGCACTTACAAAGGTCAGTATACTAAGACATTCGATGGGTAGAAGAGTTCAGCGCACCATTACATTACTACTGTATTCTTATTCTCTCATGTTTCAAGTGTTTATTTTCACGTGTATCTCACATGGATGGTAGCCACGTGTAAAGTAGCTTTCATTGCCAGCTTCTGACAAAACCAACCAAAATTGTGTTCTTTGTTTTTTCTTCTTTTTTTTTGGTAACAGAGTTTTGTTCGGAATATTGCCAGAAACTAGTTTACTGGAGACATAACAGAAGTGGACTACTGAGCGAGATACTTTGCTTGGTCTGCCATGTCAGAACAACATCAGCACACAAAGACAATACTGATTCAATACTTTTGGACTCTTCGCAGACTTTTCAGAACACAATTTGGCACTTTTGTCTCTGTAAATTACAACAGATACCCAAGAACATTTGTTGTAACATACACACCCGGTATTGTTTGTCAAATTGGATCTCGGTCAAAATAGAAGGCTGTGATTTATTTTTTTTTGTACTACGATAAATATCTTATTTCGTTCTGTACACAAACGAGAACCAAGGCATTTTCAACTCTTGGCGAAACGATCCTGACCTTCGTAGAGAATCAATAACAATAATGTATCTGGCAGAACAGCGTGAGCGGTTGACACTGTTGCTGCACTACAAACAAACAATAAGTGTCAGGGATGTTTGCCATGTAAATCAAACACGTGTCTTCCCCTCGCTCCTTTTAAGCCTCATTCTTCTGAAGTCGGAGCAAAAAGAAAAAAAAAAGTAAAAAGATCGACAAAGGTTTGTTTTTAGTTGGCAGGGCTTCCTGATCTACTGCCACTAATTGACACTCACATGATTTGTTGGAGTCGGAGCGAAGGCAAACATGTCATCAAGCTTTCATGATCAAACGCCGTTAACTTCGCCCTCTGACAGTTTATTACGAAAGCGTCCCGGCGCGGCAAAGCTGGGGTTCAAAACTTTGCCGCTGTAATTAGAATTTTTCCTATGAGGCCACGAAGGAGTTAAACAGAGAGACGGCACGCGATACTCTGAGCTGAACTCCTGTGCAGGTGTGTGTGCACGCGTCTCGG